>CM077446.1:6597479-6784979 GCA_039654765.1 Mylopharyngodon piceus | reverse complement strand
TACAACATCTCAAACTCGTCCACCTTCACCAAGTCCCTCAGCAGATACGGTAAGAACTCTGTCTCAACTTCCTGTTTTGATGTTCCCCTCAGAACTTCCACATCTCGTCTCCTCAGAGACTTTCTTCAGAAGAGCGAGATCATGTCTGCCATATTCAAGTGAGAAATTTGTATTTATTGCACCCAGAAGCTCACTGGCCTCCATTTTCCCTTGAAAACGAGGACTCGCACTAGAATCGTGTCCTCGTGTGTCGATTTCAAAAAGCTGGCGGACTTGATGTTTTTCACTATTCTTTGTGATGATTTTGTTTTGTTTTCCAAGCACTTTGGGTGTTTGTGCGAATAAGAGGTGATGATAGCATAGGACTGAAGGTGTTTTGTTCCTCAACCCAAAAAAAGGAAAGCGGATCAGAGAGAAAAAGCTGTTTAATGTTGTCTGTCCTCCTCAGAAGCGAGTATCCGTGATTGCCGCAGAATTACCTGCACTCAAGCCATGGCTCTCTCATGGCAGACGTCCATTATATTTCCCTTTGAGAGGGGGCTTCATGTCTCGGATAATTCTCTGAGTGCTCAAACACTGGACACACATTCGTATTGTTGTTCAAGTCGTGTTTCGCTCGTTGCCATGGAAACGGCAACGGTTACCGCAGTCGCTGTGGTGTCAGAGTGACGCCGATGCAGATCGTTGTTATTACATGATCTTTTTTACTTGATTTCCTGGAAATGTAAGCTCATGAAAATACCTTTGAATATTGTTCCAAATCCCTCGGTACAGGAAGTGGATTCATATCTTCAATACTCAAATGAACATTCCTCCCCAGCCTCCAGAATGGACATGGCGATAAGAGCACTGGACAGATATGCATCTCCCTGGGCCTCCGTAATGAAGTTTGACACTCGTACCATTAATAATGAACGATGCATTCACAAGCCGCAGGAGAGAACAGAGGAAGTCTTATTTCAGACTGCTCACTGGGTATTTTTATATATTCGTGTCATCCTTTATTACCCTGAGCTGAACATTATATGCAATTTGTGTCGCATTGAAGAACGAGATACAAACACTTTGCACCATGCAAGTATGAATGGCCTGTTTAACCAGAAACATACTCATAAAAATATAGAAACACATCTGCAAAGGCAGTTGTTTGGCCAGCGGATGGCCAATATGGGTTTTTTTGTGGCTGATATCAATATCTAGAAAGTAACATATACAAAAAACATATACACATTTGTTAAAAAGTTTGTGATGGGTAAGATTTTTTTAATGTTTTTGAAAGAAGTGTCTTATACTCTCCAAGGCTGCATTTTTTTTAAATCAAAAATACAGTAAAAGAAAAAGCGTATTGTGAAAAAGTATTACTATTTAAAATAACTGTTTTCTACTTTAATGCGTTTAAAAATTTAATTTATTCCTGTGATGCAAAGCTGAATTTTCAGCATCATTACTTGTCTTCAGTGTCTTCAGTGTCACATGATCCTTCAGAAATCATTCTAATATGCTGATTTGGTGGTTAGTTCACCCAAAAATGAAAATTCTGTTATTAATTACCCACCCTCATGTCGTTCCACACCCGTAAGACCTTCATTCATCTTCGGAAGACAAATTAAGATATTTTTGATAAAATCCGATGGCTCAGTGAGGCCTCCATTGACAGCAAGTTAATTAACACTGCCCAGAAAGGTACTAAAGACATATTTAAAACAGTTCATGTGACTACAGTGATTCAACCTTAATGTTATGAAGCAACGAGAATACTTTTTGTGCGCCAAAAAAACAAAATAATGACTTTATTTAACAATATCTAGTGATGGGCGTTTTCAAAACACTGCTTCATGAAGCTTTGAAGCTTTACGAATCTTTTGTTTCGAATCAGTGGTTCAGAACGTGAATCAAACTGCTAAAGTCACGTGAACCATTGAAATTTCGAAACACTTATGATGTATCGAAGCCTTGTTTACGGAAATCACGTGACTTTCACGCTCCAGACCACTGATTCGAAACAAAAGATTCGAAGCTTCATGAAGCAGTATTTTGAAACTTTTTTTTTTTTGTGGAAACATACTTTTTTCAGATTTATTTGACGAAAAGAAAGTTCAAAAGAACAGCATTTATTTGAAATCAAATTATTTTGTAACATTATAAATGTTTTTATTAATTATAAATGTCACTTTTGAACAATTTAATGCATTTTTGCTCAAATTTTTTTTTATTTCTTTTCAAACTTTTTAATGGTTATAGCTTGCTTGAATGGAAAGAGAACTTGGTAACACTTTATAATGAGTATACAGTAATAAAGTATTTACAAATCATTTGCAAACTATTAGTTTATAGTTAATTAATAGTTTATAAACTGTAGTTAATACATTAAAAGACTATATACAAATAGTGAGTTCATTGTAATTAACAAATTATTATTGTTTAATTAGGTTATATATAAAGAGTTAGATAATGCTTTGTTAATAACTTATTAACGTAAATAGTTCTCACTTTAGATTAGGTCACAGAATATTGGAAAATGTCATTAATTAAGTGTTTTAAACCAACCTTTATTGGACATTAATTACATTAGTATTAAGAGTTCCTTTATAAACTACAGTTATAAACTATTAATTAACTATAAACTAATAGTTTGCAAATGATTTATAAGTGCTTTGTTACTGTATACTTATAAAGTGTTACAGAGAACTTTTACTTTCTACACAATGCACTAAAACAGTCTCTAAATGGCCAAATATCAGGCCATCAGTTGACCTAGCTGGAATATTGGACTATTATTAGCGAAAGCATTGTAAGCATTTGGTTGTATTTTACATGTAACGTTGAGGGTGATAGTTACTTTGAAATGTCTTGTGTTGAACTTGATGTTATTTTTCAGTTACTGTAGCTACACGTCTGAAAACTTTAAACTTGCTCCGTCAGTGGTTGACTTGAATTAGAAAATTGACTGTAGAAGACCGTTTATGCTAATGCCTATCCTTGTGGCAACACTACAAACGCAACACACACTTGCATTACATTATGAATTGCGTTCTGACACATTTCAGTGCATGAAGTCTGCGTTCATGTACTTGCGTAGTCTAAGTCTCAGCCATTAGCGTTTATCTCCATTATCTTGTGGTCTCTGTGTTGCTTAAAAATTCTCATTTCCTGGTTTATTTATTCCTTTATTTATTATTTATTTGCTTTTTTACTATTATGTTTTTCTAAGCCTTGACTTTTTTATGCGGTGTAATATAAAAGCACTGCGAGAGGCTGAATTAAGCTTACAGTGGCTGTTTCTTTCAAGCACGCCGGGCTGCCAGTCTGTGACTGATTAACTAGACTCCAGACGCGGGACTCTATCTTTCACTCCCACTTGCCACTTAAGGATAGAATAAACCTGAGGGAGTTTTTGATGGATTCTGCAGATGCAGTATATTCATTGTAGTTTAGGGCATCCACAGGAAATGATCCTTACCCAGAATGCCTTATCCTCAGACAGATTACTGTGCTTAACCATCCATTAGCCAGAGCTCAGCTCCTCTCTGCTCTCATCTTTGATGTGTAACTCCTGGGTATTTAGCAGCCGACTGCTCATCAGATAGAAGAGACCGCCGGACCTGATTTACAACCGCCGATGTGACTTTTATGCTGTTTAGGTTTTCGTTTTGTATTATATGTATGGGTTCAATACTGCCAGAGATTTCTGAACCTTCCAGGTTATGATGAAATAAAAGCAATAAGCCTTGAGAGGCTGTGCGTTACAGTGATTTTAATGCTGTATGAGTGCCTATAACACCCTTGACAAAGGTAAAATTACTGTAACGCATGGCCTTTTATGGCGTATTGCTTTTATAAAATATCGGCAGTATTAGGAGCAATGATAAAAACACATCAATATTCACTAAAGTGAAAGTGGCATGTGAAGGCCAAGTATGGTAATCCATACTCTGAATTTGTCCTCTGCATTTAACCCATTCAAGTTAGTGCACACACATTAGGAGAAGTGAGTAGTGAACACACACTCCCTGAGCAGTGGGCAGCCATTTTAGCTGTGGCGCCCAGGGAGTGATTGGGGGTTAGATGCCTTGCTCAAGGGCACCTCATTCATTTCCTACTGGTATTGAGAATCGAACCCGCAACCTTCGGGTTACCAGTCTGACTCTCTAACCATTAGGCCACAACTGCCCCCCTAAATAGTGAACATGGAAAAAAACGGCTGCTATTATAGTTCTGTCACCTAGCAAATGTCAAAAATAGAGCTATCCATGTTATAAAATGCTGGAAATCATTTGATGATTGACTCTATCTTTCTCTTCAGAGAGCATGTTGAGGACAGCCAGCAGCCCAGACAGTCTGCGGTCCAGGACGCCCATGATCACACCCGATCTAGAGAGCGGTACCAAGCTCTGGCACCTCGTCAAGAACCACGACCACGCTGACCAGCGCGAGGGTGATCGCGGGAGCAAGATGGTGTCAGAGATCTACCTGACACGACTGCTGGCCACCAAGGTGAGTTTTCATGAAGTTTTCTTATTATTTAAGGTGATCTTTAAGCTGTTTTCACACTGCCAGCGGCGCTAGTGGGCGTTCCCACTACTGGTTGCCTAATAACTTTTGTGAATGACATTCATGGATGCTATTCCATGTTGTAGACAACCAATCTTGCCGCTAAAAACCAAACATGTTGGAGGGAAAAGACTCAATATAAATGGAATCAGCGCATAAAATGCTTAATATTAAAGATGAACGAGAATCACAGCTATTTATCTGCAGCGAAAGTGTAAGCGCCGGTCTATCTGGGTTCACAAAACCATTCAGGCTCTGAGTTTGCAGTTCAAGTACCGCCAGCTGTACCACCAACTTCTCTTCCATCTCGCTACTGCCACGTGCGCTCCACTGACTTCACTCTCATTGGTTGTCGCTCCTGAAAGTCGTTTTTCATTTGCATAAAGTTAAACATTTGCCAACTTTGTCGCATCACTGGACACGCCCACTTCCGGTCAACAACGATTGCTGTCGCCAGCTTTCCATTGAAAATGAATGGGATCAAATCGTTTTGTCACTGCATGTTGCTGATAGTGTGAAGGGGGCTTTAGTCTGTCCATCTTGACGTTTTGAGGATGATAAAGACGATGCTTTTATCCTAACCAAATTCAACAAGCAATGATGGACAGGACATTTTGTTGATTGCCTGGTTTCTATTTCTGTTATGCTGGAAGGTCCTGCCCAATGTGAATCTCATTGGTCCAAAATTTTACTGCATATTAAACATCAAATATGTTCTGATTGGCTGTGATTGTGTCACATCACAAAGCCACATTCGGTGTTGACAGACAAATTTGCTTGAATCTCGTCATATCGCACCTGGTTAGGACACAATATAATATTCTTGCTATCTCATTTTTGCTTTCTGTCTTCCTCCCTCATTCCTCTCTCTCCCCGTTTCTTGGTTCTGTAGCGTATTGCTTTGCCTCCTAATTGTTAGGCTAGGAAAAAATGAAATCAGAATATGTTTACAAGCCTCTCGGGTGGTCAATTTTGATACATAATAAAAAACGATAGATAAATGTAATGCTGGAGCGGAAGAGAACAGCAGGAGACAGGTAATTTGTTGTGGATCGAGTGCTTCATGGTGCGTGGTGACAGAGCGCGGAATGAATGCTGGGAAACCACGCGGACTGTGTCTGTCTGTCTCGTATACACACACACACACACACACACCAGCATCCTAATCAACACACTCCGTATTATCTGAGAGCCACTGCTGTTCTCCCGCTCTCAAACATGATGAATAAACCGACATCTCTGGTTCGGCTGCTCGAGGGTCTTTAGCGATTTTATTCCTTTTAGTAAGTTTTTGCAAGTAGCGATTTTGTGCAAGTAGCCATTGTGATCATTAGGAAAGGTTTACAGCTGAGAAAATGTTTGTTTTCAGGCTTTTCCGGCGTTTTCTGTGGGTCAAAGTTCTGTCATTTTTAATATAGTGGTTGTCAGCTGGGGGACAAAAAAGATGCTAAATGCAAATAATAAAATCCAACTAACTATAATATTGTGCAATAAATAAAATTTAAATAAATTTAATAATAAAATTGAATAAAAAAAAAATAAAAAAGTAAAATAAAAATAATTCAAAATGAAATACATTTTAAAATAATAAATTAAAATAATAAAAATAGTTAAACGTTTAAAATAGATGAGAAAAACGTTTCCCATATCTTTTGTTGATGACATTAACAGTCAAACTCTACGGTATATTTCATGTTAATATTTGCACATTGTTGAACTTATGTAGTTGATGGCGATAATAAACCATTTCAATATTTTTTTTAATTTTGTATGGTAAATTTAGGTAACTTGATGTCAAAATCTTTTGACCATTTGAGAACCACTGATTTTATATTTATTGTATATGAAAAGTAAGACATTTATCAGTCATATTCATTGAGAGTTTTGGGTAATTGTCAAAACACTTCTGATTTCTTTCACTACAGGGTACATTACAGAAATTTGTCGATGATTTGTTTGAGACGATATTCAGCACGGCACACCGTGGCAGTGCCCTCCCTCTCGCCATCAAATATATGTTTGACTTCCTGGATGAGCAGGCGGACAAACACCAAATCACAGATTCAGATGTTCGGCACACCTGGAAGAGCAACTGGTGAGGAGCGATGCTGTTCGAACATCTCATTCAAAACAACTGTTTTTAATGAAATCAGCTAGATTTTGTTCTCATTATCTATCCATTTTCTTCCTCTTGTCTTCAGTTTGCCATTAAGGTTCTGGGTGAATGTGATCAAGAACCCTCAGTTTGTGTTCGACATCCACAAGAACAGCATCACGGATGCATGTCTCTCCGTAGTTGCCCAAACCTTCATGGACTCCTGCTCCACATCTGAACACAAGCTCGGCAAAGATTCCCCCTCCAATAAGCTGCTCTACGCTAAAGATATTCCCAATTACAAGAATTGGGTAGAAAGGTAAGCAGACAGACATCTTGCTTAGGATACATCTAGCACAAAATTCCCTTATTAGTCGTTAATTTTAACTTTCAAAGATCCCAAATCATCACGCTCATCTGGACCTTGCCATCCTGCAGGTATTACTCAGATATCGCGCGCATGCCCGCCATCAGTGATCAGGACATGAGCGCTTATCTCGCGGAGCAGTCCAGACTCCACCTGAGCCAGTTCAACAGCATGAGCGCCCTCCACGAGATCTACTCCTACATCACCAAGTACAAAGACGAGGTAAGAGAAAGAAAAGCTATTTAATGAATACAGAAAATTCACTTGCTATACACAGTATAAATGCTGCATACTAGTTTTGTTTGAAAAATATTTCATTCATTCTGAAGATATTTCAAAGAGGAAAAGATGGAAAAAATATGACTTCTTCTCTGACTAGTACATTAGAATTCAAACAAAGCAAGCCAGAATAGGCTGTTAAATGGCAAAGTCTTAAATCTAACACTTTTAATACATGGCCACTCACATACAGTATTCTCCATGTAGCCCTTCACACGTAACGCCATCTGACAGCACACACGAGATCATGTGTCAAAAGCAGTGACTCATTCCAGCCAGGCAGGATAAATGGAGAGATAATGAGCCGCCGAAGGAGACCATTTAGTTCTACCTCACACAGAAATGAGGGAATATGTGTGTGTGTGTTTAGTGAAAAGAAAAGAAATAGACACAGTGGGTCTGCATAATTATTCCTACATTTACAACTGTGTTTCTTCACCCATTAAGCAGATATAAAAAGGTGTCCATAGTTAGCACCTAGTCCTGTTTCTTTTTAAATGATTTCATTTCCATCTTCCATTTCCTTACCTTCGGGAAAGTTTAGTCTAACACAACTCCTCAAACATCATCTTGCTGCTCTATGAAACGGCTCTCCCTCTCTCTGTCTGACATTAATACACTGCAGCTGGTTGCGTTTTAAACAGCCGTTTATGTTCATTAGTCTTTATTATCCAGATGCACACGTGTCCACATGAACACCCTCGCTGAACCTGCGTGAAAACAGGAGGGAAATTAGCAGTCCATTATCTGACGCTGAGGGTGTTGGAGACTCTTTTCTTTCCCATTTCCTTTACGTTTAGATGCTTGCTTTTTGGTTAAACCGACACAGATGGGTGTTAGCATCTCTTGCTGTTTCGCAAACAACTTCTGAGCACTGTGATCGGCACATTTGCATTTCCATCAACAGAAAAACACATACCCAAAAAGGGAGTGATGAAGCCCAGTATGTTAAAGATCTTGACTGGTAATCAAAAGATTGTAGATTTGAACCTCACCTTCTTTAAAGTCAACATGAAATCAACATTAGTGCTATGTATTACTTTATTATTATTGTGAACATTAAATTTCACTCAGCCTCTGAAACTGACATCATCAAGCCCTCTTATTTTTAGCCCCTCCCCCATATAAGGACTTTTTATGATCCAATCAATCCCTGTTGCATAAAATCCAGTTTGAATGGGTTGCGGACACTTTCATGTTGACTCTAAGGCCCTTATGCTGTTTTTAAGTTCTCTAGGAAGTTTACTTACGAGTTCAGTAATCATAATTGTGATATAATGAGTGTTCCAGTGACTTTGTTCAGAATTTTGTGTAATTTTATATTTGTATAGTGCTTTTTTTGCATCCTGACCAACACAATAAGAATCTTTTAGCACTTGTGCAACCAAATAAAGAGCAAATACCTACATTAAGTGTGTAATTGAGACTTCATTTGTGTATTTTCTCATTTTTATCCTGCCATAGAGAGAATTATGGAATTGTAAATTTTAAAGGTGCTTTATGTATTTTTTTTTACTTTACTAAAGCATAAAAATACCATAATATGTTTGCAGATATTTAGGATAAAAATGCTAAGTTCACATACTTGTTTCTCATAAAAATGATGTTACAGCCAGTTATTCTACTTTTGAAATGTGCGTTCTGTGTCGGAATGTCTGTTTTATGTTTTGGTCTGTAAGATTTCACCCACTGCCAATTTACCCAATAGTATTTCGACACTCTGGGTTGCCAGTTGGCAAAAAAAAGAGTATTCAGAGCAAACAAACTGGATCAGAGATTGCAGATTATACAGTTGCAGATTAAAAAGCCTCGCCATCCATCTAAAAAGCTCTATGACCAGAGGAGTATTAAAACGCAAAAAAATCAACTCAAACTTACAGTGTAAAGGCCCGTTCACATCAAGAACGATAAATATAACGATAACTATAACGATAACAATATTTGCGTTCACACCAACGAACGATAACGGTCTGTTTATTCGAAGCTCACACGCTGCGGTTTCAAAGTGTGCACAACATGTTTTTGCTGTTCTTGTTGCATTTACACGGCTTTGACCAGCAGATGTCCTCAGCATGTAATGTTTAGAGTGAATAGCTAGTGTAATCGATCTAATCTAACAGTGAATTTAGCTGACAAAGTCAATATAGTGAAATAAAAACAACACCTAGTCATTTTCACTGCAACTTCAAAGGATGCTAGACAATGTTGTCGAAACTAGCGCTGGATACCTGAGGTCATTTTATGTTACACTGTTTGCTAGCCTGACATAATGATATCATCGTTAATACTTCTCACCATTTATTCCGAGGGTATTACTGATTGTTTTCCATATATTCATTTTCTTTAAAGTATCCTTGAAAAGGGGGTTTGACTTGTCAAACAGTGCTGGATTTTTCTGGACCTCGGTGATTAACTTCTCCACAATGTCATCTGCCATTTTTAATGCGCGAGCCCTTAAATTAAAACGGATTCTGATTGGCTGTCAGTGTTTTATCGTTCAACATTTGGAAAAAAAAAAATTCTGAAAGTGATCCCAACGATATTGTTTCTCTGTATCATTATCGTTATATCTGTGGTGTGAACTCTGCTATTCTTTTATATTTAGAATGATTTTTAGAATTATATCTTTATCATTATCTTTATAGTTATTGTTCTTGGTGTGAACGCTCATCGCCTTCCATTGTTAATTGCGCTCGTTCCCGTTGCGTTTCCTCAAACTGGTAACCCGCGTGAGCATCGAGTCCGAGGTGAAACAACTCTCTCCAATATTTTGAATTTGGACTGCAGTACCCATTTCAACCACTAGCTGTCAATATTACATACTGCACCTTTAACACAAGGCTGTTGCCTCATAAAACAACTAAAGTACCAACTATCTAATCTGAGGTCATTTCCTCCTCTACAGATCCTGTCCGCACTACAGAAGGACGAGTTAGCTCGGCGACAGAGACTGCGCAGTAAACTGGAACAGGTTATCGACACCATGGCTCTGGCAAGCTGAGGACCCCCTCCCCGTCTCTCCGCCCACCTCAGCTGGCTCCCTCCGACCTCCTGAGCCCATCCCCGAGCCTCGCACACACATACACAAACACACACACACACACTAAGCTAACGGACTGCAAGGACAGAAGCAGTACACTGGAGACCCCTCAGCCCAGGGTGGAAATCCTCTTTCATCACTTCCTTTGAACTCAACATGCACCAGAATGTCTCCCCGGACGCCACGTCCAACCAATAGGACTTAGTTTTTTGGATTTTTATCTTTTCGGAGTGTGTGTTGAGCCACGCTTGTGCGCTTTTACTCACCAAGGATGTCTTGTATTATGAGCCAGAAGACCTTAAAGCCCACGAAGGATAAAAGCGGTGATTTATTTTTTCTGCAAACGGTATTTTGTTTTAGCGCTTACATCTTTTTTTTGTTTTTTTGCTCTTTGGGTTGATCGAAGGACTCACTTGATCCAGTCTCCTGCCACTTGTGTTACTGCTGAATTTGCACAATTTACAGGAACTACAACAAATGAAAATGATATAAATATATATATAAATGTGTATAGATATATAAATACAACTGCATTTTTATACAAAAAGAGTGAAAAGACGCGTACAAAGTTTTCCATTTTAACATAGAAAAGAATAAGATGAATTTGATATTTGAAAAAGACTGAACTATGAAAAAAAATATCAAAAAAATGTCCTGTGCCATGTTTTATTTGAATGTTGTTAGTGCAAAAAAAACAATTTTCTTTAGATAAAATGTGTTATGATTTAAATGTTGACTACCCTAGTGACTGAAGAACTGAGAGTGAAAAAAAATGTGCAAAAAAGAACAAACTCAGACAAATGTGTTCCCATGTGGTACCTAGTGTTTTTGGAGGAAAATGTCCTCATGGAAAACAAAGGGTTCATTGTTTAGTTGGTGGATGAATCTGTGTATTTAGTTTGTACACTTTTTTCAACCTTTATTGCTATTATGGTTTCAGTCTGAAAGCCACTTGAGGACATATTCTTTGCTATTCCGTGCAAAAACTCGATCGATAATTAATAATTGGCCGTTTTCATCTTGTGTTCATTTCTCATATTAAAAACATGAGCACTCTTAGCCTCGGTAACTTTTGCACAAATCAGTCTAGAATGAAGGAAAACTTGAGATTGAAGAACCGAAGAATGTGTTCCGTTACTGATGATGTCACAATCTGGCATTTTGAGAAGGTTCTGTGACATCACTGTAAATGTAGCAAATGTTATTTTCATGCAGTTCCACATCTCTCTTAGTTTTTTAAAAGCTTAAAATCAATGTTTTTCAAGCCGAATGATCATACGTGAATGTTACCCATCCACAAAAACCGGTAGTTAAGCTTAAAGTTGATTTGAATTCAGCTCAGAAAGGTGGAAACGTTCTTAAACGGCCATCATGTAAGCACTAGATGCATTTTTTTTGGAAGTAGAACCTTTTTATTGAGTATTTTTATTTATTTTTTTGGTTCAATTTGAGCTTATAAGCTACTTGGCGTGCTTATGCCATTTTTAAAAAACGTTTTTGTGCTTTATCTTGATCGTTTTGTATTTCAACAGTCCACTAACTCATTTCTATCCAGATTGGTGATTTGCAGTGTTACAAATACAAATGTGAAGCGATTCTCAAACTGTTTCAGGGGTATCAAGCAGATGAAGTCGAGTTCTGCTTTACTTTTCTTCGCCACCTTGGTTGGTTGTGTTGGAGTTTCTCTTTATCTTCTCTCTTGCGAGCGTCTGTAACTCTGTGAGAATGTGTATCGCAGTGACTCGCTTTCATGTGCTGCTGCAGTTCTCTTAAATTCAGTCGTGTTCAAACAAGAGAAAGCCTTTCCTCCTTTGGCTTTCCACTGAGATTAAAGCAGAAGTAGACTTTCTGAGATGCGATAGAAACATCTTTGAAAGATTTAGGTCAGAAACCCAATGAGAGAGAGAGTGAGACACACGAACTGAACGTTTGACGGGTTCTCGCTCGCTTTACCTCAGCCATACATCAGGGTTCGTTCCAGCTGGGAAAGTAATACAGAACTACTCTTTACACATTTATTTATTTTGGGATTAAGGTTTACGTTATTGATTTTATGCCATTGTGATTTCTCCTAATCAACTGGGAGCAGGTCTCCACAACTCTCTAGAACGTATCTTCCACGGTAAAGACAATCTCCCTTTAGATTCGAGAACTGCATTCGTTTTCAGTCTTCGCACAGATGTCAAATGAAAACGAATTAGATGTTGGATTTGTTTGCTTGTTTGTGTTTAGCTCTCATAAATTCTTAGCGATCATTTCTGTCATCAGTTTTAGTGCAAGATCAAGCTACGTGGAAGGAACCGTCAATGAAGTAGCTTAATAGATAGATAGACTTCCTATAAGTGAACATACACACTACTGTCGGACGTGTATGTCTTAATTTTAACAGTAGAAGGAGAGGGCTGGATGTATAGCATTACAGGTGACTTGCACCCCTCCATCTGGCCTTCCTTACGTTCATTTTCAGTAGATGAGTTTCTGCATGCTTCGACATTACAAAATGATTTGAGAATACAAGCATGCTGTTCTACTTTCATTCCAAAGGCTGATGATGTTCATTCTACATATCATAATGTACAGTCTGGCCATGTTTTTTTTATTTTCTATTGTCGTTTTCCGGATGGAAAAATCTCGATGTGCTTTGCTTTGTGCTTCGTTAAGCGGGACTTTGGTGATGGTGATTGTGAAGCATCTGGTTGCATTGTAATGTCTCAGGACATGTGTTTCACTTCGATGTCGTCTTTGCCTTTCTTTTCATTCAGTTTATTTTCATGACAAGTGCTATCTTTGATTTTCAATCGTTTTTAGATGTTGAGTTGTGGAACATGTGGAACTCTTCAGAGATATTCTAACATTTCAAAGATTTGGCTGTGTAAAGTATTTGAGCGATGCCTCTTATTTTGCGACACTTGTTTTGAGAACTACTTTGAGTACAGGAACAAAAACAAAAAAAAAGAGAGAAGTTGTAGAGGGAAAACAAGCCGAACAGAAGGTGTTTCAGACTCACAGAGTTTTCGTTTCGCACAGAGTGCCTTGTCAACTCCTCCCTCGTTTTTCTCGTCCGCCTCTGACTCTTCCATTACCCAAAGTTCATCTCTTTCCATATGCCTCTTTATCGTTGTCTGGCCACGCCCTCTTTCTTACACTCCTCCTCAGTCCAAAAGACCAATCCGGTTTTTGATTTCTGCTCATGGTGTTTCCAGATTGAAGAAACAATCCTTTTTTGGAAGGATGACTTAATTTAAGCGTAGGAACAAAATGTGAGCATGTAGATTTCAAAGAAAACGAAAACTAAAGAATTTTAATACTTTATTAATTCTGATACCTTTTGAAGAGTTTCAGACTTGAATCAACTGTGACAGGTTGGCTGTTAAATGCTCATTGTGTAAATATTGTGCTCTTTCCTATTTTGCAAATTTATTATGTGTAAATAAACATGCATCAAGGAGAGATTAAACATTTTTCGCTAAAAATGCTTGTGTCCCTAGTCTTTGTTGTGCTTCACTATATAAACATGTGATCTGACAAAATTAGTTTTTTCTGTCAAATTTGACAATCTTTCTGAAGGTACACATTTCACAGCAGCGAAACTTTGTAGGCAAAAAAGGTCCATTGTCAATAGTCTAGCGATGCATGAAGGTCACTTTCCAACCAAGCAGCTTTTTATTGGTCAATGCAGCGAATTCAAGTGACCAACTTGAGCACAATGCAAAATCTCTGAGGGGAAATTTTTCGACCGCACTTAAAACTCCCAATGCCTATTCCTAATATAATAACTGGATTTCAAACGGGAAATTTCGTCAACTAACAGGAAATGTGACCGCACATTAAGGGCTGTCGCATAAATTCACAGGCCTGGGATGAAATTTTATGGTTGGGCCCTTTTTATGGTTCCAAAATATTATGCTGCTTCATAAGATTCCTCTTTATTTGTAAAAATCTAAGGCAGCACCTCACTGAAAAGGCAATCCCAGAATGCATTGTGATAAACTCAGTGGGGGGAAAAAAATGAACAAAGATGGCAGACGAGTTGATGCAGATTATAAATATGCTTATATTACATGCAATACTGATAAGTATCAAAAATATTTAGTTGAAACATTTATTAATAAATATTGACTATTAAAGTATCACATTGTTGGCTTAACATCAATGGTATTTATTTATTTATGTGGCAAGTTGTGATAAAGAGTGCACTGAAAACCCAAATAAGTTGGCAAAACTCAAAAAAACTGAGGTAATCAGTTACATACATTTTTTAAGTTAAGAAATTTAAGTAAGCATAACTGGCAGATTTCAATTTGTGTATTTTAAGTGCTCATAACTTGAAAAGTTAATTCATACATTTAACTTAAAATTGTGTCATCTCAACTTATATTTTTAGCAGTGGAAATTTAGCTAGCTATAACTATAATTCAGCAAATGCTAATTGGTGATGATGCTTTGATAACATTAGCATAACATAGCAATTGCAGAAAAAGTATGGCAATATAGAACATTTATCATATACCTTTTCTCAAACTAAGCTCATGCTCCAATCGAAACTCAGAACAATGAAACAATTCAGATTACTTAAAATGAAAAAGAAAAAGAAAGTTCTAAATACTCATAAAAGTTCATTTGATTGAACTAATTTGTTTAATTTGAGTTTGCCCTACTCAAACCGTTAGGGTTTACAGTGTGTTTAGGTATTTAAGTAATAAAAATCACCTATATGTAGATATAAAACAAGGACAGGATTGGGACCGGCCCCATTTCAATTATCTTATGTGTTGTCTTAGAAGGCAGCTGCCTATGTAGACAGTAGCAATCAAACTAGGCTTTGGAACGTCAGTGAACGGTATGTGCAAATGTTTATCTGATAGCGTCCTGACATTTGAGTCCCGGTAATGATGGAGGAACTGAGATTTGGCTCTTTATTCAGCTCACTGAGCCCCGCCAGATGAAACTGCCCCCATTAGTTTGGAGCATATAATCGCTCAGACTAATTCAATTAAAACTCTTTTTGAAGGAAAGCTCAAATTGCCCTATGATTGCGAGCCCACCGAGTCTTTAAATGATTCTGTCAGACTCAAATGTGCATGTACCAGTAAAGCTGTGATTTATGGCTGCCTGGCAGTGGATGTGATTTTCTTTCCTCTAAGCAGTTACAGTCAATGACGGCCGCCGTGAACAGCCAGAGCAATTAAAGCTCCATTCCACTTTTGTTACTAGATGAGCATTTTGAGTGACACAATGATGCTCTGATACTCACAGTGAATGGCTTCACATGAGTCACTTCTTGTCAGGCACCTTTTCCTTTCCTTTTCAAGAAGTGTTCATTTGCTTGTACGAGTGGTTCTACTAATGCTTTCTATCCAGATATCTGCAGGCCTGGTGCTTTGACTGGTTAAGTGAGTGGAGTCATTTAGTGGGTGCCCAGCTAACAAAAAATATGTTCTGAGGGTACGTTTACATGACAACGATGTACTAAAAATGGAAAAGTTTTTCCATTGCATTTTTTGCGTACAGACGACACCTTGTCAAAAAGATCTGGTCCTCAGTGATTCATAAAATGGAAGTCAATGGGTGCTGTCACTCGCAGACAAAACATGCAGACAAACAAAATTCCTGATGTGTTCAATTCCCTGTGTTTAAAAATCTGATGTGTCAAAATACCATGTGTTCATTAGGCCTTGCGGTGTAAATGCAGCCTAAATAAAGAGGTACTTTTAATTTGACATGTCTTGACAGGAACAGATGTCATCATTAAAGACTTCTGGTCATTGTTTCCCTGGAACATAAACTGGGAGGACTGGGAGAGTGATGAACGACAGCTGTGAATCGGGGTAGAGTCTGTATCTTCTCTAGCAGAATGAGCGCTGGCTCTCCAAACACATTTCTTCAGGTGTTTTCAAGCTGGATTAAATGGACGGTGAAGATTTTTGTAATTTTCACACATTCTGATTTAGTTCATCACATAGTGCCAAACAAACACTTGGAATTTGGAGTTTACAGCTGTCTTTTGGGAAAATAACTAAATAATGTAGTTGTTTTAGGATGAATCTCATGAAAACGTGTCAAGGTCATGTTTCACCACAGAAAAAAACATTTAAATAATAAATACATTTATTTTTTTGAAAGTGTGTGTGTGAGTTTGTGTGTTTAGAATAAAATGAAGCATCTCATTAGAACCATTTTGATTTCTGGACATCATTTTCATGAAATATAAGCACACTTTCCTCCCATTCCCATGATTCTCATTAATTTAATTCAGTAACTAAAATGACCATATTTTGGGACATTAAAATGATTTCCAATGTTATTTGACATCACAATGAAGACCACCACAATATATTTAATAATAGATATTTCATAATTAAAATAATATATCTTATTTTTATATTACAGTAAGATTTTTGTATGTCCAAAAAGATTTTTGTTGAAAAATGTGTTTAATTGTCAAAAATAATAATGAATATGACTATAAAAATGAATCATGAAAATGTTACAATGCAAAACAAATGTTATTGATTTGGTGCAAAAATAGACATAATTTATGTTGATTTTCTTCTTTGTTTTTAGTTAGTTTTGTGAGTTTCACCCATTTGCTGATATTTCACAGCCTCTACCAGCTCATCTTATCTCCCTTCCACCATATTTCCCCCCATTTTTCTCTTCTGGTTCTCTATTTCTCTCTTTCAAGCGTCTCTCCTCTGCTCGCGGCCTCCCGCTGACAGACAGATTCTTGAATGGCTGATGGTCAGAATAAAGAGACACAGATGTGGACAATTATCTTCCCGCTCACTCATGCGCGCCGCACGCGTCTCTCACCCGGCTCTCCGCGGGTCTCCGAGGACAGGGGCTGCTGATGAAGCCGTGGGATCGGCCCCTGGAAATCATCACACCTGCGTGGAGGTAATAAGATGGCGGTTGCTGAGAGCCGGTTTGATTACCGAGCTCGGAGACGTGGAGTGTGATTGGCAGTGGAATGTAGACAGTGTGATTAGGGGGGACGGATCTTGGCTGTTATTTCTCATAGTGCAAAGGTGTCGAGCGTGTAGATGTTGCAAATATGTCGAAGCATCAGTTCTGGCTGAGTCCGTCGTTTATGACACAGCTTGGCGTGTGCCATCTGCATGCTTTAGTGACGACGAGTTTTGTTCAAAAATGTCCAAAAACAGATTGAATGACATCATCTTCACATTTCGAACAAGAATAGGGCGAATAAAGCACAAACCACATTATATAGGCCCTATATATAGGATCAGTGTCACATGATCCTTCAGAAATCGTTCTAATATGTTGATTTGCTGCTCAAGAAACATTTCTTATTATTATCAATGTTGAAAACGGTCGTGCTGCTTAATATTTTTGTGGAAACCATGATACACTACCATTCAAAAGTATGGGGTAAGTAAGATTTTAAAGAAGAAAAGAGAACTTAAAGGGTTAGTTCACCCATAAATTATAATTCTGTCATTAATTACACCTGTAAGACCTTCGTTCATCTTCGGAACACAAATTAAGATATTTTTGATAAAATCTGATGGCTCAGTGAGGCCTCCATTGACAGCAAGTTAATAAACACTTTCAGATGCCCAGAAAGCTACTAAAGACATATTTAAAACAGTTCATGTGACTACAGTGGTTCAACCTTAATGTTATGAAGCGACGAGAATACTTTTTGTGTGGCAAAAAAACAAAATAACGACTTTATTCAACAGTTTCTTGTGATGGGCGATTTCAAAACACTGCTTCATGAAGCTTCGAAGCTTTACAAGTCTTTTGTTTTGATTCAGTGGTTCGGAGCGTGAATCAAACTGCCAAAGTCACATGATTTCAGTAATCGAGGCTTCGTTATGTCATAAGTGTTTTGAAACGTTTAGAAATTTCAGTGGTTCACCACTGGGGGCGATGATCTCTGTGAACTTGTGATGGGCAGAGCGAGGCTTCGTGAAACACAGAAACGGCTTCGAAACAATCTGACACCCGTCTCCACGGTGACACTTATTGGTCACTTGCACGTGTTGATCTGAAATAACCTGAAATAACAATTCAGACAAGCATTGACGAATTATAATGTACATGTTGTTTGTGCCAAACAAGGAAGTGTGTGGGGGAGTGGATAGTGTTCTCAACTGGGTTCGAATCCTGGTCAGAACAGTGTTTTGCTATAAAAACTCATACAAGTGTATGTATAAAATGCCTTTTATCAATTTTCAGAGCTTTTGTTTGTTCCATGGATGGCTCAGCTAAACAGGCCAATAAGAGACTATTAACTACTATTATTCTTTTTAATTATAGGCCTACTAATGTCTAATTACAAATGTATAAAACTGATCAGGTAAAACCTATTGACTTGATTCATGGATTCACAGAGATCATCGCCCCCCAGTGGTGAACCACTGGAATTTTGAAACGTTTTGAAACACTTATGACCTCATTTACTGAAATCACGTGACTTTGGCAGTTTCATACGCGCTCTGAACCACTGATTCGAAACAAAAGATTCGTAAAGCTTCATGAATGGCTTTGAAACATGAAGTGTTTTGAAATCGCCCATCACTAGATATTGTTGAATAAAGTCGTTATTTTTTTGGCGCACAAAAAGTATTCTCGTCGCTTCATAACATTAAGGTTGAACCACTGTAGTCACATGAACTGTTTTAAATATGTCTTTAGTAGCTTTCTGGGCATTTGAAAGTGTTAATTGTCTTGCTGGCAATGCAGGCCTCACTGAGCCATCGGATTTTATCAAAAATATCTTAATTTGTGTTCTGAAGATGAACGAAGGTCTTATGGGTGTGGAACGACATGAGGGTGAGTAATTAATGACAGAATTTTCATTTTTGGGCGAACCCTTTAATACTTTTATTCATCAAGGACGCATTTAATTGTTCAAAAGTGACAGTAAAGACATTTATAATGTTACAGAATTTTTCGATTTCAAACAAACGTTGTTCTTTTAAACTTTCTATTCAAATGATCCTGATAAAAATGTTAAGCAACTGTTTTTAACATTGATAATAGTTTAGTTTGTCTTACCTCTTGGCAAATTCTTCTTGCTTGTTTTAAGCATAAACATCATTACTGTTGTTAGATTTATGCAGAGGCTTTTGTAATCTTTTACATCATCCTCAAACTGCCTGGCATAAGTACAGACTTTAATACAGCACTTTAGACAAACAGTGAACGCTTTTGTTGACATCATTTGGCCGTGCTCTCTTTCCAATATTCTTTCAGCAATGGCTCTGTTTTCAATAACAGCATCATTTCATCATAAATTTTAAGACAATCCTTTTAAACGCTTAAATATCATCCACTTAAAAGTAGTTTTAAGGGCCAAACTCACTCAAACAAAGGCCTTTTATTATTTAGCTGAGACATAAATTTTATTACGCCTCAAGAAAAAGTTACACGTGAAATAAGGTCACGCAAACCAATTTGTTTAGAGTTTTAAAAGTTTCATATATATACGTGGTTTCCCCATGACTTTAAATCTCAATATGTTACTAACAAAAGAGTGGCGATGATGCAAATGAACCGAACTTAATGAGAGCAATGAAGAGGGTGCAAGCGTTTTGCAATCTTTCAATTTATCAACGGGGGATTTACATGGTGGTTCTTTATGGTTCGCAGAGATAAGGGAAGCATTGCATTTTGGGATGTGAGTACGCCAAACCGGATCTTTGAAGCAACAGAGAACCTTTCTGCGGATCCAGAGATAGTATGCTGGCGTGTGTGTGTCCGTGTTTGCGGGGAGGGGGTCTCGGTGCACTCTAAACCCTTCAAAGGCTTGATAAAGCAGAATGATTTAACAGCAGCAACAGCGGCCCCTGCGACCACCGGCGTGTCAACATTGATTGCAGTTATGGTGATTTGATGTGTGGAATTCAAATGCATGTCCTCTCAGCAGTCTGTCCACACAAAGTTAGAGTCAAAGCAATGAAGGCCACTGTTTAGAGGTTATTTCTGCACTACGACCACCTGCTGACAAATACAAGCATGACATTTAAAACAACAGTCCCATGTCATGTGAGCGTCATTTCTTGTGGGGAATGCTTTGTATCTTTTATATCAAAGTACAAGTATAGAAACCCATTTCTACCTCAGAGCAAAAAAAAAAAATAATAATAATAATAAAAAAAATACAATAAGTAAATAAATAAACTGATAAAATAAAGTGTAAAATAAGAAATTAAATCAGGTCTGAAATGTAAAGCAATTATAAAAAAAAGTGACTTAAAGTCGCAATTATTAAAATACAGTCAGTTGTGAGATATAAAGTCACAATTACAAGAATTAAAGTCAATTGTGATATATAAACGTGCAGTTGTGAGAAATACAGTTGCAATTGTCAAAAAAAACATACTATTATGAAAAATAAAGTCGCAATTATAAAAATATAGTCAGTTGTGAGATAAAAATTCACAATTACAAGATATAGTCACAGTTGTGAGATATAAAGTCACAATTATAAAACATACTATTATGAGCAATAAAGTCGCAATTATGAGCAATAAAGTCACAATCATAAAACACTATTATGAGAAATAAAGTCACAATTATGAAAATATAAAGTCAGTTGTGAGATAAAAATTCACAATTACAAGAAATAGTCACAATTGTGAGATATAAAGTAACAATTATTAAACATGCTATTATGAGAAATAAAGTCACAATTATGAAAATATTAAGTCAGTTGTGAGATAAAAATTCACAATTACAAGAAATAGTCACAATTGTGAGATATAAAGTAACAATTATTAAACATGCTATTATGAGAAATAAAGTCACAATTATGAAAATATTAAGTCAGTTGTGATATTCACAATTACAAGAAATAAAGTCAGTTGTGAGATATAAAGTCACAATTATAAAACATACTATTATGAGCAATAAAGTCGCAATTATGAAAATATAGTCACAATTGTGAGATATAAAGTCACAATTATTAAACATACTATTATGAGCAATAAAGTCGCAGTTATGAAAATATAAAGTCAGTTATGAGATATAAAGTCACAATTATAAAACATACTATTATGAAAAATTAAATCACAATTATGAAAATATAAAGTCAGTTGTAAGATAAAAATTCACAATTACAAGAAATAAGAGATATAAAGTCACAATTATGGAAAAATTAAGTTGTGAGAAATAAAAATTGCAACTGTGCAGTATAAATCAATTGTGAGAAATTAAGTCACATTTAAAAAGAAACAGAGTTGCATTTGTGAGATATAAAGTCACATGTTAAGGTACAAAATCCCAACTGAAATATATAATGTTGCAATTAAAATAAAATGAAGTTGCAATTATAAGGCTGAAGTTTTGAGAAAGGCACAAATTAAGTTGTGATATATTGGGGAAAATTAAGTTCAATTTGTTTTATTTTTACCCAGAGAAAATGGAACATTTTTTTATGCAACACATTATTAGCTGTTTTATAACATAGTGAAGCCAAAGGCTAATCATATCAATTAGCGTTATGTGTCCGACGTTGTAGAGAGCGATACATAAAACGCATTACCATTCTGATACATCGATTTGTAGACGAGCCTGTATAATTCACTCTTCCACTTCTTCTTCTGAATCAGTTTCTGGTTGAAATATATGGCTGGATTAAACCGATATTTCCATTTGCCATTGTGCAGCGTTTACTACTACAGTAAAGCTGACCGAGTGGATCAGGTAGTCTGAGGTGATTATGATCAAGAGGCGGGGACTAATTTGCATATTCATGAATCTGCGTATACTAAATGAAGCAAGGGTGTAGAGTTACATTCAAGCTCTTTTAAGGCATGAAGAAATTATTTTCACAGGAAAAAACGTTTAAATATGTAATTTTGATGATCAAAGATGAGTTTTAAGGGATACAATTATTGATTACAGGGGGACTGTAAGAGTTCAGATGTTGCAATGAAGTTGCATGTCAGGTGGCGCAGTTTGGCGTGAGGTTTACTAATGAAGTCTAACAGGGTGAGGAGAGCCTCCCCAGTGCCAAACACAGTTCACGAGTGAGAACTTCAGTGCAGAATATGAGCATTCGCTGCAGAGCGTGCTGTAGTAAACTGACATCGCAGCTTTCTATGCATTTTACATGAGGGTTGTTGCCTGTCGAGGCCTTTCTCTCTCGCTCGCTCTCTTTCCTAAGCTGTTCCATGGCTACACTTCTCAGACAACAAAATTGAAAGAGGAAAGAAATGAAAGAACTGCGTCATTGTCTGATCAAATCAACCTTGTATCATGTACCTTTCAGACAGTACCCAGAATTCATCATGATCTCAGAAAAAAGATGTGGCATATGCTGTGGAGTGCCTTTTCTGGTTATGCTCTCTTTGTTTTTCTCAAGCAGTAAACATATTTACGCTTTAATAATACAAGCCGCATTAAAAATGAAAACTCATCATTAGCCGCGGATGTTCAAGAAATCATTTTCCGCACTATTAGCCCATTTATCCATGCTAGAGCTAATGATAAGCAAATAACCGAAGAGAGAGCTGTGAAGAGCGGACCGTTTGTGCATTGCCCACCTCCAGCGGTCATCATTATGGTCACGTCTTCTTTCTTTCAGCATCTGATCTCAGGTCAGCTCCTGACAGTGGCATTACTCACATCTCATTTCCTCAGCATCTGCGATCACCTGCTCCTGGGTCAGCAGATCCTGCTGGTGTTAGTAACGTTCCATTTACCCCATGTGGCCTGACCTGATCTGGGGTCATCCACAGGTGCAGTTGCTCACGTCTTGTTTTCCTTTGGCTCTGATCTCTGGTCAGTGAGTCTGCAGGATTGATTGCGTATCGGTGATGAATTTGTGGTGCAATGAGGCAGAGCTGCACATTTGTTTCCACTGCAGCTGTCCTCAGCTACACAAACTAGAAATATCTATCAGTGGTAGTATATTGTGGTAGTATAGTGTTGCTTGTTTCTGCCAAAAAAGGTATAATTGCGACTTTTTCTCTCGCAATTCTGACTTTTTTTCTCAGAATTGTGTGATATAAACTCGCAATTGCGAGTTACAGTCAGAATTGTGTTATAAAGTCAGAATTGCATGATATAAAGTCGCAATTGCAAATTATAAAGTCAGAATTGTGTTATAAAGTGAGAATTGCGTGTTATAAAGTCAGAATTGCAAGATATAAAGTTGCAATTGCGAGTTATAAAGTCAGAATTGTGTTATAAAGTCAGAATTGCGTGTTATAAAGTCAGAATTGCATGATATAAAGTTGCAATTGCGAGTTATAAAGTCAGAATTGTGTTATAAAGTCAGAATTGCGTGTTATAAAGTCAGAATTGCATGATATAAAGTTGCAATTGCGAGTTATAAAGTCAGAATTGTGTTATAAAGTCAGAATTGCATGTTATAAAGTCAGAATTGCATGATATAAAGTTGCAAATGTGAGTTAAGTCAGAATTGCAAGATATAAATTCGCAATTGCGAGTTATAGTCAGAATTGTGTTATAAAGTCAGAATTGCATGTTGTAAAGTCAGAATTGCATGTTATAAAGTCAGAATTGCAAGATATAAATTCGCAATTGCGAGTTATAAAGTCAGAATTGTGTTATAAAGTCAGAATTGCATGATATAAATTCGCAATTGCGAGTTATAAAGTCAGAATTGTGTTATAAAGTCAGAATTGCGTTATAAAGTCAGAATTGCAAGATATAAAGTTGCAATTGCGAGTTATAAAGTCAGAATTGTGTTATAAAGTCAGAATTGTGTTATAAAGTCAGAATTGCATGATATAAAGTTGCAAATGTGAGTCAAGTCAGAATTGCAAGATATAAATTCGCAATTGCAAGTTATAAAGTCAGAATTGCATGATATAAAGTTGCAAATGTGAGTTAAGTCAGAATTGGACTTTATAACTCGCCATTGTGAGTTTATATCTCACAATTCTGAGAAAAGTAGTCAGAATTGCAGGTTTATATCTTGCAGTTGTGAGAAAAAAAAAGTCAGAATTGTGAAAAAGTTCTGCACGGAGCCGCAGTGCTACCTCAATGTAATAAAAATGTGTTTCAGTCTCTTTCACACTATTTGATTGTAATCGCAATTGTATTTATAACGCGCAGTTGTGAATTTATAACACGCAATTCTGACTTTATTTCTCGCAATTACGAGTTTATATCTCTCAATTCTGAAAAAAGAAGTCAGAATTGTGAGATGTAAACTCGCAATTGTGGGAAAAAAATCTGAATTGTGAGATAAAAAGTCACAATTACGTTTTATATTTTTTATTTAGCGACGGAAACAAGCTTCAATAGTATAGTGAAGGTCTAGAAAGTACAGAAAGGGTCTGGTTCAAGCAGACGCCTAAAATCTGATTGGGTGATATGAATGTTGTTCTAGGACCCAGGAATAACGTCCTACTTGGGTAAGTCAAGTTACACAAATAACTCAGCCATAAAACATTTCCCAGTAATGCACATCTTGTCAATAGTTACACCATGTCCATCCTTTGTCCTCCAGCCAGATCAGACAGCTCCTGTAATCCAGTGTTTATGCATTAGTGCTGGTAACAGTCGGGTTAGCTGTGCAGATAGGCTGTGTGTGGTATCGACCGGCCTGGTCCACCGGCCCTCTCTCCTCAAAGAACAGAACATCTCGCTGCACAAAACAAGAAAATGTCTGTGCTGTCTGCCATTGACGCAGCTCAGCGCTCCGGATCAATAACACCCCGTACCAATGTAATCCTGGCCTCTAAATTATACTAATCTCAGGCTAAATAATCTATATACAGCATCAGGAGGCTTGTAAAATGATGTGGTTATTGGTGCTTAACCAAAGCCTTATTAGAAAGATTAATTAGATGATAATTGACACTGTATTTGTTGGCCAGTATAAAGATGCAATACAATTTTGTAACAACAAAGGCACCGCAGGGATGTGGGTTTAGTTGATGTGATAAATGATACATGCATGAAGTGCGTTGCGGATTCCACAGAGCTGCATACAATCAATTACATTGATTTGCTCACAGACTGCCGTATTACCCTTTGTTTAAAGTATCATGCCTCACAATAGATTACACTCTGGATTCTTCCTGCGCAGTGCAGCCCTTCAAATTCACGCTGACAGATCATGTATTATATTACAACATGTCAAGATGCAAGTCTCATCTAAACAGTAATGCAAAACCATGCTGGGGAGTAACAAACTAAAAGTAACTACCTTAATTAACATTTAAATGATATTCAATCCAATCTGATTCATTTCAATTGCTTCACAAAACGATATACTGATTAATTTGTTACTTCGAATTTCCTGAAGAGGCACAATCGTTTTATATGATGAACAGATTTAATTTAGGCTTTTATTCACATATAAACATTCATCAACTCACACATCAGTTGTGGTAAACGGAAGCTCAAGCAGGTTCGGTTGAGCTTCTGTTTATGTTTGCTGATCAATGTTTATATGTGAATAAAAGCCTAAATTCAATCTGTTCATCAAACAAAGCGATCATGTCTCTTCAGAAAATTTGGACTAAACCACTCAATTCATATGGATTCATTTTACGATCTCTTTATGAACTTTTTGAAGCGTCAAAGTGTCATTTGTGTAGCTGTCAATGGAGGGACAGAAATCACTCAGATTTCATCAAAAAGATCTTCATTTGTGTTCCGAAGATAAGCGAAAGACTTACGGGTGTGGAACGACATGAGAGTGAGTGATTAATGACAGAAATTTCATTTTTGGGTGAACTATCCCTTTAACTAGTTTGAAATGGTAGCTTTCCATGCAGAAGCTACTCATATTTTAAAGTAGCTGCAAATCCCCACACTGATACTTCATGTTTGCAGCACAGAATAAGTAAGGGAGACAGTGTGATGGAGAGTTAGATAAATAATAAAACAAAGATCCTGCTGTTTTGTCTGAGAGCAGAGCAGTTCGCTTTAATGCACACATGTGCACACACAAATGCACACTTACTTCCCAATGTCAGCAGAGCTACGCTCGGAGCTGCAACTTCTCTCTAATTAGTCCCAGGGCAAGCGCTCGGAGCACTGAAAGAGATGGAAAGGTGAGAGAGGGGTGAGGGGGAGAAGAAGAGCGACTGCGCTGAGC
Source organism: Mylopharyngodon piceus (assembly GCA_039654765.1). Lineage (NCBI taxonomy): Eukaryota > Metazoa > Chordata > Actinopteri > Cypriniformes > Xenocyprididae > Mylopharyngodon > Mylopharyngodon piceus. The sequence continues at coordinate 6,758,593 of CM077446.1, read as the reverse complement.
TGAGCCTGGCCGAGGAAGGAGAAAGCAGAGGAAGTCAGAAGAGTATCAAATAGTGTGAAAGAGACTGAAACACATTTTATTACATTGAGGTAGCACTGCAGCTCCGTGCAGAACTTTTAGGCCAAATCCCCGTCAGTTTATATAAAAAATATGTACAGTAGTACACTGCTGGCTCACATTACAAGCATATTTCTGTCTTCACTTAAGCTTCAGTCTGCTCCTCACAGAAAGCTATGAACTATTTCTTTAAGTAGATAGGGAAATCAGAAAACGTGCATTGTTAAAAGGTTAGTTCACCCAGAAAATAAAATTCTGTCATGAATTACTCACCCTCATGTCGTTCCACACCTGTAAGACCTTCGTTCATCTTCGGAACACAAATTAAGATATTTTAGATAAAATCAGATGGCTCAGTGAGGCCTGCATTGACAGCAAGATAATTAACACTTTCAATGCCCAGAAAGCTACTAAAGACATATTTAAAACAGTTCATGTGACTACAGTGGTTCAACCTTAATGTTATGAAGCGACGAGAATACTTTTTGTGCGCAAAAACACAAAATAACGACTTTATTCAACAATATCGAAGCTTTATGAATCTTTTGTTTCGAATCAGTGGTTCGGAGCGTGTATCAAACTGCCAAAGTCACATGATTTCAGTAAACGAGGCTTTGTTACGTCATAAGTGTTTCGAAATTTCAGTGCTTCACCACTGGGGGGCGTGACTTTTAGCAGTTTGATACACGCTCCGACCTACTGATTCGAAACAAAAGATTCGTAAAGCTTCGAAGCTTCGTGAAAGAAGTCGCCCATCAGTCGAATCAGTGGTTCGGAGCGTGTATCAAACTGCCAAAGTCACGCCCCCCAGTGGTGCCTTTATTCATAAAGCTTTGAAGCTTCATGAAGCGGTGTTTTGAAATCGCCAATCACTAGATATTGTTGAATAAAGTCGTTATTTTGGGTTTTTTTGGCACACAAAAAGTATTCATGTCACTTCATAACATTAAGGTTGAACCACTGTAGTCACATGAACTGTTTTAAATACGTCTTTAGTAGCTTTCTGGGCATCTGAAAGTGTTAATTATCTTGCTGGCAATGGAGGCCTCACTGAGCCATCGGATTTTAACAAAAATATCTTAATTTGTGTTCTGAAGATGAACGAAGGTCTTATGGGTGTGGAACGACATGAGGGTGAGTAATTAATGACAGAATTTTCATTTTTGGGTAAACTAACCCTTTAAATCTCTTTCTATCTGACATAATTTAACAAGTTTGGTTGATCTGGTATGTGTAGCCATCACACAAAATATGAAACATAAATATAATAATATTAACACATGTTGACATGTTGAAATTAATTTAATTTTATCTATTAAATAATGTACATTTGTTTAAACAAAGTATTTAATTCAGTGTCCATTTAATTTAATTAAAAAATAAACAATTTTTGTTGATCTTCCAGAAAAAAAAAAAACATGATCTATATCATTATATTTAAAGTATAACAGTACAATTGCAAGTGTGATATTTCTTTTTTTACAGCAGTTTAATAATAAAGTTAATATTGAGTAACTTAAATTATAGAAACTATTACATATTTTACTAAACATTATTATTATTATTAATATTAATATAATTATTATTATTACTTTATTTGTTTTTGCTGAACTTACGCAAACAGTTCCAAATGAAACCACAGCAGAAATGTCTCCAAGCAACACAGTAGGTGGTTTCAATCCTGAATTAATCAGCATTTGTAAACTAATCAGCTGAATGAATGATTCAATGACTCACTCATAAAGAAATTCACTTGTTTCATTCCTGAATGAATCAGAGTTTTTGAATTAATCAGTTGAATAAATGATTCAAATGACTCACCCAGTAAGACAGTTGTTTGTCGCCACCTACTGGCGTAACAATGTAACTTGCAGAAAGAGCCTGTCTGGAATGTGCAAACACAAGAACAAGCGGAGTGATACAAACAGTGAAAAGTCCCAGCTCTGTTCGACTATATCAGCTCTCTTAGAACACTGTTTGGCCAATCAGATTTGAAGTCTGGGAACTAACTGCACTGAAAAAAAACTGGTGTCGAATTTACTTTGAAACAGTTTTTCACTCAGAAATTGCTAGTAAATTTCACAAATATTTACAAGAAATGACAAGGAAATGAATGTTAAATTTTGAAGTAGAAAGACTGAAATAGTATTTTCTTGTAAAACATACTCCAATTTATAACTTAAAAAACAAATAGTGTATACTGTGATATTAAAAAGGTCTTGATCATGCCACCCACACAAATATGCACTGTACATATTTCTTGTCTTGTTCTGTAGTATCTTAAAATATGCCTATATTTTTTCTGTCTCAGCAGCTGAATCAGTATATGGTGTTCCTCAGGGGTCGCTCATGTGTCCGTTAATATTCGTGTCACATGGAAGAATTTACTCCATGCACTGTCTACATGGAGTGAACCACCACATCATTAGAAGAGTTTTACAGAGAATAAGTTGAAAAGAGAATTTAGAATCAAACAAAGCCTTTCATGAATGAAATATGTTCCCTCTACACTGTCCATAGTCTGAAATACTTTTCAAATGGGGTAGTGGCATCATCTTTCTTCATACAGAGAATCAAGACTTAGGTGAAAACTTTTACACCATCAGAGGCATCCCCCCCCTCGGATTTAGTCTGGTTAATTTATAAGACCATTTTTTTCAAACCCAGAGAGAGAGTCATACAAAATTCCACATTGCTGTCAAATAACTTTTTGTGGATTTCAATTTCACAGCATTTTCTTATACTAAAGTTTCAGTATCTAAAAACCATGCTGAGAAGACCAGTCATCCCCCTTATAGGCAAGTCAGGTCACTCGGTAGCCATTTTGTCAAAGATATCCATGCCGTTAAATAATATAATTTTTACATTTTGTATAACATGGCAAAAAAAAAAAAAAAAAAAAAATCTAACAAATAGTGTCATAAATTTTGCTTCTGTCGCTCAAATCATGGAAAAACTGTATTTTTCTGTTTTACAATTATTTATTTTTCTAGATAATGCATACATGCGACAATGAAATGAAAAAATAAATGTTCTGTAGTTCCAGGTGGAGTAGTTATGGCATCTACTAGCAGGGTTCTGCTGCTAGTGACTAATTATGCTGGTCTTTTCAACAGGGAACTGATTCATGAAGCTCATCAGCATAAAGGTGATGGGAATTTTAAGTAGGTTGTGGATTACAGTAGTGATAGGACTCTGAATAGATTGAATCAAATTGTTTTAATTAAAATATAATCTTCATAGTGTAATTGATATGAATAAAAAACAATTACAAACAAAGTCTTTATAATACATAGTTTTAATTTGTGGTGCTTATTTTATGTACCAACAAGACTTTTAAAGAACTTTTTAGATGATAAAACTGACTCGATCAATTACAGCCATTTGGTTTCATGCACACTAATTCGAAACAAAACATTTGTAAAAGTTTTGAAGCTTCGCAAAGTAGTGTTTCAAACACAACAATCATTCAAGTGACTGTACTGCCATTTAAATTTAAATCTGACAAAGGCCGGGTGCACACTGTATGATTTATAATAGTCCTTTACAATTGTTGCTTGTCAAACTGTACGAACATGATCCCTGCTGTAAGCAATGTCACTATAGGATCTCAGTTGTCTTTATTGTCAGACTGTACGGTAGTCAAGAAGCGTTAAAAACGGACGCACACAAGAAGACTCGTCCGGAGTTTTACATCAATCCCTGACACATTCCCTGTCTGTGAGCTGCATTTACATGTGGGATAAAAATGGTGGCTAGCAAAGAAAAACAACCTCTAGCATTAATTTTGATCATGGCTTTTCTCGAAAAGAAAATGGGGAAAAAACGAAGTGGAGCAAGTAGTAATTTGTTGTTGTCTCACTAATTGCGTCATCAGGTTCTGCACTCCTATTGGTTTTTGATTTGACGGTCATAGTAGGAGAAGTCACGCTGCAGGACTGTGCCTCAAAACTTCTCACACTGCCAGAATTTCATCGGAGGTCAAATTTGATCACAATGATTATTAATCGGCTGTCTGTGAACATGTCAAACTAGTGATCAAAGACTACAGATTTTGGCCTAGGATCAGAGGAATCTTTTAGGATTCACAAAAATTTTCTCCGATGGCCAAATCGTGGCCAAAAACGTACAGTGTGCACCCGGCTTAACACGTTTTCCAGATTCCGCAACAGTATTGAAGTTTGCTTGCATGAATGATTGAAACGGCCAACTGTCAGTCCCCAAGAGATGCAAGAGTGAACAAAACAGCTATTGTTGTTTGTCAATCAGTGGAAACAGTCTTCAAACCAAAATCATAGAACATTTTACGACCTCTTTCATGTGAGAGAGACTCAAAAGCAGTTTATAATTTCCCAACATTGCTATTGGAGTGCATTATATTGATTCTGACATAACTGACATAATTTAGTGTGAAATGGCCTCAGCGATTGCATTGATTGATGATTTAGAGTATGCATCATCCTGGCTGCCATTTCTGTTTTTCAAACAGAGCAAAAAAAAAAAAACACACATCAGCTTTGGTATAACAAAACTGCGGCGCAAAGATTATTGCCAAAAATGCGCAAGAGGTTTTCGCCACTCCAAACATATGGACATTTTTAGCTCTGACCGTGGGTCGGTGAGTCGGGTGAGAGGCCCTCATTACCAAAGACAGGTCATAATGGTCAAGTCAATGTCTCAGACCTCATTAGCGCATTGCCAGATAGACTCAATTAAAAATCTGGTGACTCCACAGCTCTGTGGCTGACAGCGAGTACGGCTTCCAACCATGACAACCATTAGACCGAATCTAAAACAAGAACCCTCGAAATCACGGCGAGCACCGACAGCAGTCACACTCTCAGGTCCGTTCATTGTTCAGATTTCATTCCATAATACGATCTCAGCACCTATTCTGACGGCTTCCACAGGTTCATGTATCATTTATGAAATGAGACCTGCAGAGAGAGAGGAAAGGTACACGTTGAGGTTTGAATGAACATGCGGCTTTTCTAGAAGCTTCTCTCACTTTGTCAGTGTCACTGCTGCCTGTCTTACACCTTATTCGCACCCTTATTCTCACCTTCGATTTGAAACACTTGCATAATGAGCATTCAAGTGCAGGCTGAGATCTTCAGACACGGTTTTGAATCCCTCTAGCTCTGTGTAAAACACGTCTACCATGTGCATTATTAGCCGTGTGCTCATGCTAGGTTTTATGGTCGGTCACCACGATGCTTGCTCGAGGTTATTTTTGGCATGCAAAGCCAACTTTTCGAATACAATATCTGTGGCTCCAGCCGTCAACTTTAAACAAACCAGGCTATGCGTATGTGTCCAGTGCCTTTTAACATAAGAAGAATATGAACAAAGAAAACAATGGACATGATGGATGATGCAGCGAGGGTAATTATTTAAAACGCAGCAGCCCGACAGCACAGCCAAAATAAAGGGCTGCCAAAGTGTGATAATTTTCATTCGTCTGAGGCTAAATTTTATAATTGTGCTGGACAAAATATGTTGAGGGAAACATACAGAAGTTATTTCAAAATCACTGTACCATTCATCTGTTTCTCTCTCGATTTTCTTTTCTCCCAAACAACATACATGACAAAGCATAGTTTTGTATCTGACAGAATCTTATGATTATTTTATTGAATGCAAGCGTTTCAGTACTTTTGGTTTCCCAACAAAAACAAAATATGACAGATTAGCTAATTAAACTTAGCAGAGCTAACTAACCCAACTACATTATCTATAATAGTTCATCATGTAGTATCATCATCGTCAAAACGTAATAATTTGCGTATCTGACTCAGAGTATTTCATTTATTATGTCGGTGATGTTAAATAAAGCATTAAAAACTGAAGAACAGTATGGCAACATGTCAGCGGGAAATTTACGGCTTATAATATGTGACCCTGGACCTCAAAACCTCATAAGTCACACGGGTATATTTGTAGCAATAGCCAATAATACACTGTATGAGTCAAAATGATCGATTTTTCTTTTATGCCAAAAATCATTAGGATATTAAGTAAAGATTATGTTCCATGAAGATATTTTGTAAATATCCTACCGTAAATATATCAAAAATGTATTTTTGTGAGTGGATATGCATTGCTAAGGACTTCATTTGGACAACTTTAAAGGCGATTTTCTCAAGATTTTGATTTTTTTGCACCCTCAGATTCTAGATTTTCAAATAGTTGTATCTCGGCCAAATATTGTCCTAACAAACCATACATCAATGGAAAGCTTATTTATTCAGCTTTCGAATGATGTATAAATCTCAATTTCAAAAAATTGACCCTTATCACTGGTTTTGTGGTCCAGGGTCAAATATATTATCCTCTCATGCAGTTACAGATGCAGCATTTTGACTGTACCACTCTTTAATATGTAGGCGCTGTACACTTTGTTTTAGTGAATCATTCATTTGAATGGTTCATATAAATGAATCAAATCAAAAAGAAACAACTCAAAGTAGATTCCTGAACACTGAAAAGTTATTATATAGTGCTATTAATTAAAAAACTTGTAATTAGCCAAAGGGGAAAAACATAACCTCCATATATGTCATTCAAAAGAGGTGAGTGAGTGTATCAGAACACAAATATATGACATAAAAAACGACAGAGAGTGTCTAGTGCGAGTGTCTAACTCGGACGGACAGATTGAGGTCATTCATTCTGTGGTTATAATGAATATAGAAGCAGACAAAGATAGAAAGAGAAACATACGAGCGGCAGGCGAGGGAAAACGGAGATGTGGAAATATAAGAAGAAGAGGTAAAGAGAGATTCAGAGAGTGACAGTTAAGTAGACTCCAGAGGTTCAGAATCGCAGAGAGATATGAATGAATCAAGGGGTCAAGGTTTGGCTGGTTAGCATGGTCCAGTTAGCCCCTGCTGGTAGATGTTGTAACTACATCATCTGGGATCAGCCTGGAAGTTGGTACACAATTGGGCTATATACAGGGGCACACATAATTTTTTTGGTCTGGTTCTCAAGGGAGCACCTGGAGATGTTGCTTGGTACTCACACTTTGCTCTCCTCACTATCTTCTTTTCTCTCGAATATGGCAGATGATGATAATGTTTTTTTTTTATTTTTTTTATTAACATTAATGACACAGACAACAGCAAAAATATTAGGCTGCTGTCACTTTAAGACGGAAGGCACGCACGAGTGCGCGCTTCGGGTGTGGCACAGATAACAGCTCGCGAGTCTCGATTTTCGCCTCTTCTTCCGCTTTTACAATCGTTTGAATGTGTTAATTGGTGAGACAAAACACGTCCAAATGATAAACGTTCACTCTATGATGGTTAAACTTAGCAGTTAATCCGCGAATCACATGCGTGCCGAACCGTTGGACCTTATCCGTACGGATCACGGATTAACTGCGATCCGTTGCACCCCTAATAATTAAAGAATACACTTGTCATCATGATTGCTATCTTACCAGAGATGGAGAAAAATCCTACTCCAGTAAGTAAACGTGTCCCTGTGAGCCGGTACTCAAAAGCGCTTCCCTCCATGTTTTCTGGTGCGCATCGTTTATTTTTACCACGCATGCGCACCTGCGCACCACTTTTCAAATTATGGTCATTTATAACATAAAATTATCATTATTTAATATTAATTTACTTTACATATTTTACACATTTACTTTACTATATATATATATATATATATATATATATATATATATAGTACACATTAGTAAAACAATAATATTAAATAATGCTTAATTAGTTATAAATATTATTTATATCATAGGTTTGGGGTCAATAACATCTAATGTTTTCATCTTTTAATGTTTTCACAGTGTCACATGATCCTTCAGAAGTCATCCTAATATGCTGATTTGCTGCTCCAGAAACATTTCGAATTATCAATGTTTAAAAAAAAGTTGTGCTGCTTAATATTTTTGTGGAAACCGTTATACATTTCTTCAGTATTCTTTGATGAATAGAACGTTCAAAAGAACATAAAAAAAAAAAAAAATAGAAATCATTTGTAACATTATAAAAGTATTTACTCTCACTTTTGAATGCATCCTTGCTGAATAAAAATATTAATTAAAAGTATTAAAATATAAATTGAATGGTATAGCAGAGCAACTGCTATTGGGATAAATGGGAATGCTATAGGCTAGCTCTCTCTATATACTTCTTTGGAGTAAATAGAGAGAGGAAGATGGGGACAAATACAAGGAAAATAATACATGGACAAAAATAAAATTAATCTGCAAAGAAGATCCTTTAAAGTTAGAGTAGTGCGGAGCTGAGTGGCTGAAGTGGGGCTGGTTGTGGAAGCGGTGGTTTGCGTGAGAGGCGAGGTGAGCCCTTTCTTCCACATCACAGAAGAGTTGTGGCGAGGATGGCGAACGGCCATTTGTACAGCGGCAGGTGCGGGGACAGAATTAAAGCGCACAAAGAAAGAAGGGACCTGCCAGTGCAGCGCTTCCTCTGAAAGATGAAAGGGAAAAATGGTGTCTCCCCGAAAGAGGAAATATGACTTGCCAGAGCAAATACATGCTGACTCCCAGTCGGTGTCAGATTGTGTAGATTCCACCATCCAGAATCCTCTGCAGCGGTGCGTGTACCCTGCTGATAGCGCTAGCGGCGAGAGCTCTAAGTGTGTTTCTGTAGAGATGGTCCCATTATTTAAACAGAGCCGGTATAATGAGTGGAATGGAGAGGTAGAGAGAGAAATGACACTAGAACTTGGAGAAAGAGCTGGTGGGTGTTTAACTGAAGTCTTGCTGTTGGCTTATCACATGTGATAATACATTCTCACTTACACCACACTCTAAAACAGTCCCACATTTTGAGCACATCCAGGAACAAACCTTCTACTGGTGATGATAAATGTACTATGATAACCATAGTTTCCACCAAAATATATTCTCAGCTTCAAACGACCGCCCACACTGACCATCTGATCCATATTGCACCACATTTGGCATATGCTTTTAGCCAAAGCAACTTACATTGCATCTAGAGTATACATTTTATCAGTCCATGCATTCCCTGGTCATCCTTGTTGCTTTTTTGATGTTGGAGTAGTGTAAGCTTAGGCAAGATTAGACGCCTCACGTGGTTCAAACAAATAAGGCTGACCAACAAACTCATTTATAAGCTCTTCTCTTATTTCGAAATCCTCTGAATTTTTTTTTTTTTAATTCTAGTTGTAGACTTCTAATTCGTGACCAGTTTTGTTTTGCTCCATCCTCTGCGCTTCCATCATGCGCTGGGTCAGAGGTCACTCTTCCACCAGAACTAGACTCGCGTACGACCGTTACCAGAAGCCAGTGATTATAGTTTATAAAGTTATAAATATGGATATTTTTCTTACAACAATGTATCGCTTTGCTTCAGAAGGCCTTTATTTATGGATGCACTTTTTGGGGCTTCAAAATCTAGGGTACCATTAACTCCCATTATAAAGCTTGGAAGAGCCAGGATATTTTTTAATATAACTCCGAATGTGTTTGGCTGAGAGAAGAAAGTCATATATACCTAGAATGGCTTGCGGATGAGTAAGTTATGGGATTATTTTCATTTTTTTGGGTGAACTAACCCTTTAAAAATTCTGTCATTAATTACTCACACTCATGTCGTTCCACACCCGTAAGACCTTCGTTCATCTTCAGAACACAAATTAAGATATTTTTGATAAAATCCGATGGCTCAGTGAGGCCTCCATTGCCAGCAAGACAATTAACACTTTCAATGCCCAGAAAGCTACTAAAGATGTATTTAAAACAGTTCATGTGACTACAGTGGTTCAACCTTAATTTTATGAAGTGACGAGAAAACTTTTTGTGCGGGAAAAAACAAAATAACGTCTTTATTCAACAATATCTAGTGATGGGTGATTTCAAAACACTGCTTCATGAAGCTTCGAAGCTTTACAAATCTTTTGTTTCGAATCAGTGGTTCGGAGCGCGTATCAAACTGCCAAAGTCACGCCCCCCCCAGTGGTGAACCATTGAAATTTCTAAACATTTATGACGTAACGAAGCCTCGTTTACTGAAATCACGTGACTTTGGCAGTTTGATACACGCTCCGAACCACTGATTCTAAACAAAAGATTTTCGAAGCCGGTATTGAAGCTTCATGAAGCAGTGTTTTGAAATCGCCCATCACTAAATATTGTTGAATAAAGTCGTTATTTTGTTTTTTGGCGCACAAAAAGTATTCTTGTTGCTTCATAACAGTAAGGTTGAACCACTGTAGTCACATGAACTGTTTTAAATACGTCTTTAGTAGCTTTCTGGGCATTGAAAGTGTTAATTGTCTTGCTGTCAATGGAGGCCTCACTGAGCCATCGGATTTTATGAAAAATATCTTACTTTGTGTTCCAAAGATGAACGAAAATCTTACAGGTTTGGAACGACATGAGGGTGAGTAATTAATGACAGAATTTTCATTTTTGGGTGAACTAACCCTTTAAGGACTAAGCCATTTTCATCAGATAAAAAGATAAACAAAAAATTCCAAAGTTAGAACTTGAGTTTTCGAATGTCTGGAGCTCTGCTTTCTATTTTTTCTTCCTTTCTTTTTTTTGTATGTCAGAGTCAACCAAAGGTTACAGATAATGATGTTTCCATGCCATCCTCGGCTATCCATCTTATGGTCATAGCTCACCACACCTGAAAAAAAAAAAAAGACAAAAGAAATCAATAGAAAGATGCTGTCAAAGACCCAGTGTCACAGATCCTTTGAGTCTCACTTCACAAGACCTGTGTATTGGGGACAAAAATCGGCGGCTGGAATTCCAATGCACTTGTTTGGAGCGAAAATAAACAGAAGGTGAAAAGGGCACGCTCACTTCAGTTTGTGTTGATTTTGAAAGCGCATTTATTCGGTATTCAATACGACTGGGAGGTTGAGAGTCACATTAAAGAGCTATTAATGCAGTTGTGTAACTGTTAACTCTCGCCTCCCATGTGTATGATACATTCATGATGTTCTCTCGCTGTCATACTCTTTCCGTCTCTCCTTCTTTCTCATGCACAAGGTAATGCCACCGTCAGGGCATTTAATGCATGCATCATGGCACTAATTTGCTCGTCCATAATAAATGAGAGTGCTCACGTTCTCTTCTCTGTGTAGTACAGTAGCAGACTCCAGCTCAATGCATCATGGGCAGTCAGGGGAGAGGAGCCTGCCTCAACGGGACTCACTGAAGAACCGCGGCCCCAGGGCCCCCAGCGGCCCCCATACCGGCAGCAGCAGCGTCCGCCTGCCCTACATTGTATGTCCTCTCATTATCCTAGAGCTTATTCATCACTATATGGCAGGGACGCCCAGTGGGACAGGAAGATCACTGCAAACCGAGGACAGAACGTCCTCTAGTAAAGGACTCATATGTGCAGTGATTTCGCGCCTAATAAATGGTTGTACGTTGATAAATGTCAGTTCCCCTCTGTCGAGTGCAGTCGGGTTTTGATGCGTGGGATGATCTGTGAAACCGTCAAACTTTTCGTCAATGTGTTGAAAAAAATGTGACAGTGAGGGAGAATCTCTGTACGTGTGCACTTTAAAGTATAGGAACAGGAGTGTGAAATAATAATAAGACTGTTATTTCGGGAAAGCTGACCTGTTTTAAAATACATAAATCATTACTTTAAATAGTGATGCAAGTGCATGTGATCTTTAAGCATGCACCTGAATCGCTCAAACTAGCTCGTTAGCATGAATTGGCATTCGCAACTCATTTTACTTCCGTAATAGCCTATAATTTCTGAGTGAAACTGGATATTTAGCAAGAAAAGATGTTACATACCAGAATGAAGCCAGACCTACTTTGCTAAAACAAGGCTTAAACTGCTATTTGGCTATTGGTTAACATTAGCATGTCCTAAGTGACATCAGCAGAGAAGGAAAGACCCAGCTAACAAAAATAACATTCCCATTTCTGATATTTCTGAATGTTCTCTAACTTTTAATGAATATTTTATTAACATTACTGGAAGAACATCTGTTCAGAACTTTGCCAGAATGTTAGCTAAATTTATCAGAACATTCCCTGTTAGCTGGGAACATGCCATAAGAAATAAAATAAGGTAAATTTTGATTTCACATTGGATTGGAATGGAATGGAAGCGCTACAGTCAAAGTACTTTGCATTTGTCATTTTCCACCTATTGTTAAAGACCCTTGAATCTAATCAGACTGGCCAAGTCTGTTTGATTTGGTTCATAGATATTCGCTTACACGCAAATAAGGCAATTCCCCTCTAAGTTCACTGTAACCTTAGAAGATCAATGATTTAGTTATTGGCAAATTACATAGATTCCCCTTGGGCTAACCTAGTTCAATGATATTTTATAGCCAGCCAAGTGATATTTTATAGATTTTTTTTCCAACACACCATCCCATAGGCCTTTGAGTCACCTTATGAATCTCATTTTCTACTTATAAATAAGAGATGAAAATGAATTGAAAACTAGTTGCAGATTCAAATTCAAATTTCAAGAGAATCTGTGGGCCAGACGTGGATATAAACGATGGCGGCATGTTTCTTTAGCTTTTTTGTTAATTATGCATGCAATACTGACAGTACATCTCAAAAACTGCATCGTCTGGTGCAGTTGGATCACATTTAAAAGTCACAAAATCATATGAAATAATTTCCCCCACATCTACAACAGTATGGAAATAAGAAATATAGGCCTACTCAAATTGACTGAATATTGAAAGTAGCTGGGTGAGAATCGCCAGAGATCTTCTCATTTGTGTTGTTAATGTTTGTTCTACCCTCGATTTTATAGTCTTTTGTATGACTTTTGTATGACTAGCAGCCATATCACCCTATAGCCCAAGACTGGTTGCCCACTGAAGCTAAGCAGGGCTGAGCCTGGTTAGTACCTGGATGGGAGACCTCCTGGGAAAACTAGGTTGCTGCTGGAAGAGGTGTTAGTGAGGCCAGCAGGGGGTGCTCACCCTATGGTCTGTGTGGGTCCTAACACCCAGTATAGTGATGGGGACACTATACTGTCAAAAAGCACCGTCCTTCGGATGAGACGTTAAACCGAGGTCCTGACTCTCTGTGGTCGTTAAAAATCCCAGGATGTCCTTCGAAAAGAGTAGGGGTGGAACCCCGACATCCTGGCCAAATTTGCCCATTGGCCTCTGTCAATCATGGCCTCCTAATCATCCCCATACACTGATTGGCTTCATCACTCTGTCTCCTCTCCACCAATAAGCTGGTGTGTGGTGGGCGTTCTGGCACAATATGGCTGTCGTCGCATCATCCAGGTGGATGCTGCACATTGGTGGTGGTTGAGGAGATTCCCCCTTCCATATGTAAAGCGCTTTGAGTACCCAGAAAAGCGCTATATAAATGTAACACATTATTATTATTATTAGATTTAAGCAATCTCACAGTGGACTATAAACAGGAAGTGTTTATCTTTTTAGCAGGAAGTCCTGTTGGCAACTTCACAGACACATATTGGAAGGGCCTATGGTTTATCCTCAGCAATCCTTGCATGTGGCATTTAGGATAGTAATGCAAAGTCCGATTAATTTCCGCGAACCGGTTCTTTTCGGACAGTTCGGCTCAATGAACCGGTTCAAAAAGCCGATTCATAGGTTCCTGACGTCATCATGCTATGATGCCACTATGCATTTCTTTTCTAACAGCTCAGTGTCATATTATATAAATGAAATGTTCAAATAAAGTCATTTGTGACAACGCATATTGTAACATTCAAATAAAAAGTTATTTGTGTGAACGCATATTGCTGATTATTGCCTTTCATTCACTTTTATTCACATTCACACAGGTTTGTGGTCACAGTTTCATTGGATCGCGGATCCTTTATGTCGGATACGACTGACCAATATTGATTAGCCTACATCTTGGATAAGATTCGCAACTACAACACACATATTTATGCTCAAACGCAGATATGTTCTACATGTCTAAAGTATAGAAAGAATTAACTAATTGATTTCACATAACAACTTAAAATATAATCTGCATGTATAATAAACCATAGTAAAATGTATTTACATCTCTCGACAAAAAGGTTTTGCGGGTTTTAATAAAATGTTATTTAACAACAGTAGTCATAATAAGCATACGTGCCTCAGGCTTGCATGGCATCGTCAACTCACTCATCAGACTCCTCGGTAATCCTCGGCAAACTTCGACAGCTGGTTGAACGGGCTCATTCGGTTCTTTTTGAGTCGGACGTACTACGGCTTGTGCGTCTTGCGTCATCAGCCCGGAATAAAAATAAAGTTCGATTCAGTTCGATTAGTGAACCGGCTCGACCGGTTACTTCCTATGAACTGGTTTCAACCAGCTCAAAAGAACGATTCGTTCAAGAACCGAACATCACTAATTTAGGAACGCAATGACTATGAGTTATTCTTAGTCTTTATGCTTTGCTTGTGGCCTATTGAGAAACATTTGTTACATAATGTTTAAAAAGAATTACCTTTCATTTAGTCTGCAACTACCTATGATCATAGTTAACAACATTCTCTAGATGAACAACGTTGATTGTTGAACATTTGAAGGAAATTTGTTGGATGTTGATTCATTAAAAATTACTGTGGTAACTCACTGTAAGATGGCTAAACACCAAATGCACAAATTTGTATAGAAAACATATGTTTTAAAACACTTTTATCTGTTTCTTGGAACATTATAGATGATATTATTATTATTATTAATATGTAAAATTTCTTCATTATTTTGAAAAGTATGGATATCAATGTCACTGTTCTGTAATGCAACTATGTAGATGTATTTTTTTGAGTTGAAAAGGTAATAAAAAGTAGCAAAATATAATATGTTTAATATAGTATGTAAATGTAATCATGCAAAACAAAAAATATATATATAAAAACATCACAAGGACTTTTATCTGAAACTCTTCCTGAGGTGAAAGGTCATGTGTGGTAAGGAAGTATCTACTGACAGTGAGTTTCTACATGTTCTGAGTTTTTGAGGGTCCACTGTGAAATGTCTGTGGTGTTGAAGATATCTTTGACACTTATATGACATAAGATCAGTAGTAGCATGTTTGTTTTTGTAATGGCTTCCTCCATCTTTAATGCAAATTCATCTGTGGTGTTACTGGTTCCTATTAGGTGTAACATCATGGACAAAACTGCAGCCTATGGTAAAACATATTTTTAGTCCTACACATACAGTTAGTATGACCTTACATTAAATGGGAAAGAAGATAATAAATATTGTAAAGTAGGTTTAATATATTATTGATGAGATTCATTCGACAAGAAAAAAATCAGATGGAAATGTCACTGCAATTATAGGATGACCCCATTGTGTTTTTAACACAAATGCTTCATATTTTACATAATATCTTAGTGTGTATGTGAGATGTTGAATGTTACATGAACAGGAAATAGATATTCCACTATAATGTGGTTGTTTTAAATCAAGCACAATAGTTTGAAACTATTAATGGAGAAAGCCATCTTTCATATAGGGTAAATTGAAACGTGGCATTTAAAATATGTTGGTTGGTTTGGGCTTGTAACTTTATCAATTCTGTAGTTTTAAACACATTCTGGCACTTTAGGTTACTTGTGTACTGTGGCAACAAGTGTGCTATGAATGCATCTGCAAAATGCCTATTGTTTTGATGTTTTTAGTCTTAAAAACATGTTTTACGTTATATCCATTAGGGTGCTGATTGTAATTGGTGTATAATTCAGTGGTTTGTGCCATAGTAGGGGCTCTTTTCATTTCTGCAAGGATTTTTCTGGTTGTGAGAACCGAAACAAAAGTGTTATTTTTAACATGTCGATATCAAGTTATTATTTGATACTAATCAATTACTATTAGCAGCAATCTTCTTTTTTCTTGGGACCAGTTTGGCGTTACCAGAAGTGATGACTTTCGATTCAGCGAGTGAGAGTGTTATTAACTCAGTAATCTGTCCAATTGAGAACGCATGAGTTTGATGCAGGCCAATTTGCAAATCGGTTCTATCGATTCATTAAAAACACCCACTTAAAAGAACAATTAGTTTGTGAATTTGACAGTCATTAACTCTGTGGCATCAACTGGCTTTTAGAAATCCAAACAGAAGGATTGCTTCTGCAATATAGGTGGTGTGTATATGAGATCTAATGCAAGTCATATATTGCTACTGTGTTGTTCCCATGCATGCATACTTGTTTGGCTAATTGATTTATTTTTTTGTTTTTCATACTACATTTCTATAGCTTTTTCTATATTTTAAAATGTGTTTGTCTTTCAAGTTGCAGTCTTTTTTGTATAGAGGATATGTTTCTATTTCTAAGGAGACAGAGACAGATGTGTTAGGGAAAGTCCCTGGGAATGAGACATCAACAATATGACGAAACAAAATGCTTTGCTTGGTTTTTAAGGATTACAAATTACTGCCTCGTTTTATGTGGTAGTAACAATGCCAGGAATCTAATGTGTTGAGCTCATTTCGTAGAAATGAAGCAGTGTCATGGTAACTTGCAATTATGACTCAATGGGCGTTCACACTTTGGTTGCCGAGTCTCTGTAATGTTGGTTGCTTTCGTTCATTCTTGACTGATACTGTAAATCCAACAATACCAGGTGGTGGATCACTATCTGCACTCCCATTCGTAGGAAATGCATGGAGAACAGTCACTGTCATTCATGTTGCCTTAAAGGTGATTTAACAAATATTTTTTAAGTTAAAATACATTCTCTTAAAGGGGACACAGTTTCTGCCAATTACATGTTAATCTAGAGTACCTATAGAGTAGTATTGCATCCTTCATATCTCCGAAGAGTCTTTAGTTTTATAAGATTTATAAAAGACAGATACAGCTGTACCGATTCTTTCCAAAAACAGTCAAGCTCCTGGAGGCGTGCCGTGATGGGCGGAGCTAAAGAGTCATGAGCAATACATCATCGCATTATCCCTGGATAACTTTCGATTCACCATACGTTCGTGTTGTTTACATTGCATGCACTTGCGCGCCGATTGCCAACAAAACAGACATTTGATGCAGTTTTACTTACCGCCTGCAGTTCCGACTCATGACCGGGGATCTCTTTTTTTTCTTTTTTTTTTCGCTGGGAGCGCTCCATATTTCAGTTTCAAATGATCTGCAAATCCAGCGTCAAACTGGGCCTTGTTTATAAAACATTGGTCACCACTTGCACAACTACATCCACTGTTCCCTTAACGCTGGGTTCTTTGGGAAGCTGAACAAGGTTACCTTTCCCTCACAACCAAAAACACACTTCTTTGGTGACATTGTTGATTTCATGGTCTAAAAACTAAATGACAAATCTTTCTTGAGCAAGTCCTGTGCAGCACTGCCGACGACTTCCATAACCCGAACGAAGCACATTAATGGGCGTGCTCTTGCTCTCACTCTGGTTGATGTGTGCAAGACAAGGCTTAAAGGATTAGTTCACTTTCAAATGAAAATTAGCCCAAGCTTTACTCACCCTCAAGCCATCCTAGGTGTATATGACTTTCTTGTTTCTGACGAACACAATCAGAAATATATTAAGAAATATCCTGATGCATCCGAGCTTTATAATGGCAGTTAACTATACCAACGAGTATGAGCTTAAGAAAGTGCTTCCATCCACATCCATCCATCATAAATGTACTTCACACGGCTCCGGGGGTGTTAATAAAGTCCTTCTGAAGCGAAGCGATGCGTTATTATATCCATATTTAACAAGTTATGAAGTAAAATATCTATCTTCCATCAGACCGCCTTCCGTATTCAACTTACGAAGAAAGTGTAAACTGGCGTCGCGTCAGTTAAGCTTTTTCCGTAAGTTGAACATGGAAGGCGTAGGATGTAACATAAGCTTTTTACATAAGAGTTTTACACTTTCTTCGTAAGTTGAATACGGAAGGCGGTCTGATGGAAGCTAGATGTTTTACTTCATAACTTGTTAATATGGATATTTTTTTTACACAAATGCATTGCTTTGCTTCAGAAGGACTTTATTAACCCTCCGGAGTACGTTTATCATTGGTATTGCTCACTACCATTATAAAGCTTGGATGCGTCAGGATATTTATTAATATATCTCCGATTGTGTTCATCAGAAAGAAGAAAGTCATATACACCTAGAATGGCTTGAGGGTGAGTATTTGAAAGTGAACTAATCCTTTAAGCCTAGTCCCAGACTAAAATGCATGTTTGAGCTGTTTTAACTGTTTTGACTTATCTTAAAATATGTCAGTGCTATTGTTTTGTCCTAATATGCACACCAGTAATGTTTTTTGTAAGGCACGTTTATAAAAGCTACTTAAATGCCCTAATTGAACTAAGGCCTAATCCTGGCTTAATCTAAGACCTGTTTGTGAAACCAGACCCTAGCTTCTGTTGTGGTTATAATTCCAGACCTACCAAACTCTTCTGTAGGCCTGTATTGATCAACTATGACCCTGCAGTTGTTAATAGTTGTTGAAGGGAGCTGTTTGAGCTATTTCACTATCATCGTTTTAAATGGTTTTATGTGAATGGCTTTGAGTCTGGGCAGATCATACTGATGAAGGAAGAGGTTTGACATCTGTGAAATGAACAGCTCCTGGCTCTCACTGGCAACTTGTTCCTCATTAAAGGAAAGGAGGTACTGCTCAAAACTTTGTGAAATTTGGAGGTTGAGGATATTTCACAGTTCAAAAAGGAATACCAGTTACAGAATTCTGTGGTTATAGAGTGAATAATAAAGTAGTAGGTACCAATACCAGTACAAACCCTCTTAATAGTGAATGAACTGCATTCAAGGTCGTTGTAAAATAGCAGATATACACGCACCTTTAAAGTAGTCTATATTGAAGTTTATTTTGCATTCTTTTTTTAATTTACTTGACATGAAAGCATCTAGGCACGACGTGCCACATAATCAAGCAACATTTACAACATAATTGCATAGTAACTGTTTTTTAAAACAGTTTCTGCTATCATATATATATAAAAAAAACCTTCTACATAATTAATAATTTTTTAAATATTCTAATACAACTGCAGCTAATCTATAGAAGGCTGTGCTGCATGTCTGAGTAATCCTTACCATTTTGCAGAGAGACTTTAGAGTTTGAACTTCCCAATTACACATATCCTCAGGCAGTTAACTTGGGCAGTTTTGGTCAAACTTTCTGAAGGGGGAAGGAAAAAAGCCTCAGCACTATAAGGTTTGCAGATCATTAAGAATGAAAAGCACAATTACTGCATCTAGTTGGAGACGTCTCTAGAGTTTAGAATGCCAGAGCATGTGTCAGGCTTTACAGGCTAAATGGTAACTATACGCATCACTTAATAAGAGTATTATCTGTAGTTTGCTAATAAGTTCAGTCACGTAGACTCAGCTCTGCTTTTTGCACTGACTTTAGAGTCTGTTGTTAAACTAAAGTAGGGGTGGACTGGCCATATAGGGAGCACTGACAAAGACTGCAGTGTTCTTTAAGGAAACCAAACAAAATATAGTAAAAATCAATAGATGTGTCTATATATAAAATGTATGTATAATCCCATCGAGTTTGCGCAGTAGCGCAGAGGAACTTGTTCTGTGTGAACCGGCCCCTTAAAAGGAACCTATTATGCAAATTTTACTTTTACCTGGTGATTGAACACTGATGTGTGTCTACAGTGTGTGCAAACAAACTAGCCTATAATGGTAAAATTCCACCCACTTCTTTTTTTATAATCCCCATAAATCAGAAGTCTGAAAATATGCTGTTCCAGATTTCCCCTTACTGCGACATCACAGTAGGGACAAGCCCCAACCATGACTAGTTCGTTCATCTTCGGAACACAAATTAAGTTGGTTTTTTTTTAGATGAAATCCGAGAGCTTTTTGTCCCTCCATAGACAGCAATGCAACTACCACGTTCAAGGCCCAGAAAGGCAGTAAAGACATCAGTAAAATAGTACATGTGACTACAGTGGTTCAACCTTAATTTTATGAAGTGACAAGAATACTTTTTTGCCCCCCCCCCCCCCTTATTCAACAATTTCTTCTCTTTCGTGTCAATCTCTGATGCCGTTCATGTTGTAAACACAGTGCAGCACTTCTGGGTTTCTACATCACAACGTCGGCTCACGTAAACAGCATCGGAAACTGACACGAAAGAAACAACAAGAAATTGTTTAATAAAGTCATTATTTTTGCATTCTCGTCACTTCATAACATTAAGGTTGAACCACTGTAGTCACATGGACTATTTTAACGATGTCTTCACTATATTTCTGGGCCTTGAAACTGGTAATTGCGTTGCTGTCTATGGAGGGACAGAAAGGTCTCGGATTTCATCTAAAAAATATCTTAATTTGTGTTCCGAAGATGAACGAAGGTCTTACGGGTTTGGAAAGACAGGAGGGTGAGTAATTAATGAAATATTTTGTGTGAACTAACTCTTTAAGACTGCACATGCGCATTGGCTGGTCCAGTCTGAAATATAAGCTTTTATTTAACGCTATTTGAGCATAAAAAACAACATTTATGGGCGGTTCATATCATATTTTGTTGCTGATTTGAAATATGTAATTTAAATGGGAATGTGCCAAGCAGTTTTTGAGATTTCAGGATTTCCCCACTTGAGTAAATAGGACTTGGATGCCAGAAATATCTGTATGGAGGCGTTGCAAATATGGCCGCCGAGTGAACAGACTTTCCTTGCATCAAGTTCAAGACATCGATGCTTGCATACAGAATGTCCACAGGCTCCACACTTCCTACCTCCACTGTCTCTTACGAGTCTACATCCCCTCCAGAAGCCTGCAGTCAGCTGTGGTACCATCTCAGAGAGGCACAAAATCACTTTCAAGTTCCTTGCTGGTGGAATGATCATCCCAACCCTATCCGGACAGCCAAATCCTTGACAATATTCAAGCAGCAGCTGAAATCTCTTCCACAAGCGCTTAACTGGATCTTGCTGAGAAAAAAAAAAAAAAAAAAAAAAAAACTCTTTTAGTGTGAACTCCTGAAGATGATGATCAACATTTTGCTGCTCATGTCAGGATGTCTTCTTTTACAAAGAACCTTTTTAAATAAAGCAACAAGCAACAAAGGGACAATGTGTGTTTCTATGGTTACCTCATCATGATCCCACACCTTTTCACTTGTGATTTCCACATGATTATGAGCTGTTGGATGTGAACGTAACGTAGCCTTTGTGAAAAAGTTTTTCACGCCACTACTTGTGATCACTCTACACCTTTCATATGAGTCAGAAAGATTAACAGCAAACTTTTCTTTCCGATGCCCGTAAGTTTGACGCTCTGTGGGGATTGGGATCTAATGACAGTTCTGTGAGGGTTTGGGGAATTTTAGTTGATCTTAAGAGCAGAAGAACTTAGAGCCCCGTGTTTGATGTGCTTTGGAGTATATGATTGTGTCAGAGGCTGCTGCTTGAACTATTTCTCAAAGGAAGTCCACCCTCATCGGTGTCCCTCTTACCCACATGTCTCACTCCTGCAATGATGGGTTCAAAAACCTCCTTTGATTTCGTCTTTCATGCCAGTCTCTTTAATTTTACTCTCTGGCACCCACCTTAAATCTTAGAGTAACACTTCACCACCTTGATCAAGCCCGCTGGGTATGAGCCACAACCTTGTGTTATGAATCTCATGTAATGATAAAGTACTCTTTTCCTTTTTTGTTTCATGTATTCATTTGTCTAAAAGAAAATGTGTGATATCAGGTTTTACATTTTACACCTCTCAAGCTAAAGATAGATTCTCTTTAAGACTGTAACTTCCCAACACTAAAGGTTAACAACACAAGTCTGTAAAAGTGTTGCCATGTCATGCTTTTTGACTCTTCACACATCAACTTGTATCACCTATCTAGAGAGAAAGAGTACTATCTAATGTCCTTCAAAGGACTTTTAACAAAGGTTAAAAGGTAGTTCACCCAAAAAAGAAAAAAAGTCATCAATTACTCACCCTCAAGTCATTCCAAACTGCAAGACTTTTGTTCATCTTCAAAACACAAATGAAGAAATTTTAAATGAAATCTGAGAGATTTCTGTCCCTCCATTGACAGCTACGCAACTACCATTTTGAGTCCAAATTTTCTGAAGAGACACGATCGCTTTATATGATGAACAGATTGAATTTAGGCTTTAATTCACATATAAATATTGATCAGCGAACATCAGCTCAACCATACTTGCTTGACGCATGAGAATGAAGCTCATTGGTTCATGCGGAAGTTCAATTGTGCTGCGTAACACGAGAATGAACCTCATTGGTTCTCGCACGTCAAGCAACTGTTTAACACAACTGATGTGTGAGTTGATGAATGTTTATATGTGAATAAATATATGTGTAATATATAATAAATATATATGTGTAAATTAAATTTGTTAATCATATAAAGCGATTGTGCCTCTGCAGAAAATTTGACTAAACTGTTCGATTCATATGGATTAGTTTTACAATCCCTTTATGAACTTTTGCAGCGACAAAGTGGTAGTTGCGTGGACTGTCATTGGAGGGACCGAAATCTCTCAGATTTCATCAAAATATCTTCATTTGTGTTTCGAAAGTCTATGAAACGACATGAGGGTGAGTAAACGATGACAGAATTTTCATTTTTGGGTGAACTATCCCTTTAAACAAATCAGTCGTTGACTCCATGAATTGGTAATGCATGAAAATGATTGAAAGAACACCCATCCCTTAGAACTCTTTCAATATTTCCCAAATCTCTGAAAAATTAATGCATCCGTAGTCATAAATTTATAAATCTGTAAAGTTTTTCGTAACCTCGCTCTCACCCAAACATTGAGAATATATAGACTAGTTGTCGTCTTCGGAAAACAGCTTGTGATTGACAACCCACCCTATTACCAAACACTGCCTGCAGGAAGTGTCAGTCTTTAAGCTATACTCCCTGTTAGCAGGCAGGTCTCTGAGAGCACTAACAAAAACAGTTCTTGAATGATGGCTTTTTGTGACTGTAGCATGCTCTGAATAATAGAGCATTTTATAAGGAAATATAATGTGGCAATTAAATAAATCTTCTGCATTCCTGCATTTTAGAGTCTTTAATATGGGGTTGTTGGCCAATACCTTCCTTTTCTTTCAGTCTTGAACTTCAGTCTTGAGTGGAATGTCTGATTCCGCTTATATTATAATGAGTCAAGGCTTCAAATGTGTGTATGACTGTGTATGGAATGGAATACTAGTGTACTGCATAGTATAATACATAGTATAAAGCATTTTTCTCCATTACAAAGCCTCTTTCTGCATTTCACATGGTTAAAAGCCCTCCAAAACACTGGGCATTGGTGAAACATCTAGTATAATTTTTGATTCATATGTTATAGGCCTATAAATTATTATTATTATTATTATTATTAGAATAGAACTTTACTTTTGAATGGCTGTCATACCGTTAAATGTGAAGCAGCTTTGAGAAGCAAAGCTCTTTTGAGTAGTGTGACAGTAGCTCAGTTGTTTTCGAAATATTGTAATTTTTCCAGTATAAAGCTGCTTTTAGCTCCAACAATTAGCATGACAAAAGATTTTCACAGATTTATACTATATTGTTTATGCACACACAGCTTATTGATCTGAATAATCATGTGCTAAACTGTCCTCTCTCTCTCTGTATCATTGGTAATTCTGATTCATTTTAGGGAATCGGTTTGTTCAGAGAGATTTTGTAATTCAAGCGGTTCACTTTTTGTGAACCATTTACATAAACCGTCTGAACAATTTGATTCATTATATCAGTATAGTTGGATTTATTTTAGTGAATCAGTTTGTTCAAACGGTTCATGCAAATCAACCATTTACTGTACATGAACTGCCCAAACTAACCAAATGACTAAAATGAATAAGAATGAACCAGTTCACTGAAATGAATCATTATAGTCTGATTCATTTTAGTGAATCAGTATGTTCTTGACAGTTCATGTAAATCAAGCTGTTCACATTTTGTGAACTGTTTACATGAACCATCTGAACGAAATGATTCACTAAATTGAATCCAACCATGATGATTCGCAGTTAGGAGTGTATGTTAATCAAATGGTTGACAAAACTGCTTCTGATTCATGATTCAAAATGAATTCTGATTAATTTTAGGGAATCTGTTTGTTCAGAGAGATTTTGTAACTCAAGCGGTTCACTTTTTGTGAACTATTTACATAAACCGTATGAACAATTTGATTCATTATATCAGTGTAGTTGGATTTATTTTAGTGAATCGGTTTGTTCAAACGATTCATGCAAGTCAACCATTTACTGTACATGAACCGCCCAAACTAACCAAATGACTAAATCAAGCCGTTCACTTTTTGTGAACTGTTTACATGAGCCATCTGAACAAAATGATTCACTAAATTGAATCCAACCATGATGATTCGCAGTTAGGACAGTTTATGTTAATCAAGTGGTTGACAAAACTGCTTCTGATTCATGATTCAAAATGAATTCTGATTCATTTTAGGGAATTGGTTTGTTCAGAGAGATTTTGTAACTCAAGCGGTTCACTTTTTTGTGAACCATTTACATAAACCGTATGGACAATTTGATTCATTATATCAGTATAGTTGGATTTATTTTAGTGAATCGGTTTGTTCAAACGGTTCATGCAAATCAACCATTTACTGTACATGAACCGCCCAAACTAACCAAATGACTAAAATGAATAAGAATGAACCAGTTCACTGAAATGAATCATTATAGTCTGATTCATTTTAGTGAATCAGTATGTTCTGACAGTTCATGTGAATCAAGCCGTTCACTTTTTGTGAACTGTTTACATGAACCATCTGAACGAAACGATTCACTAAATTGAATCCAACCATGATGCTTCGCAGTTAGGACAGTTCAAGTTAATCAAGTGGTTGAGAAAATATAAATGATATATATATATATTATTTAATGTAAATTCATTTTAAGTTTAATACTGTCATTCTAATAATGATTGACAAGTCAATGATCAGATTATTGGAAGGTCAAATTAAGCACCATGCATTACAGTATTTATCACAGTGCACACCGTATACATACTGCATAGAATTTTCGTTTTAAAAAAGTAGATTGAATGACTAATAAACGTACCATATGTGCCCATGGTGTCATGGAAATCACATCATGGGCATCCCAAACTTTGGCAAACTTGTTTTTGATTTAACTTGACACTAAATCTCAAACCCTCAAGTTAAGTTTTATACCTTTCCATCTTGTTTTAAGCTACTGTTTTAAGGCTTAAGTAGAGTGTTGGGCTGAATATATATGTGTGTGTGTTTAAGGCTGAGATGGACAGAAAATAAAAGAGAACTAGACAGACAAAGAGAGTGAGAGGGCGATCGAGAAGCCGCTAGTGAATGTGCAATAGTAACCAGTGCAACGTGATCCAAATCACAGCTTCTCAGCAGTAGACTCCCTCTTTCTCTTCTCGTTTTTGTGGTTATTTGGCTGTCCACAGGAGTCATCGGAGCAGAGAAATTGCCTGTTATCTGGGGGGTCGATTTCTCATGCGCCCTTAAATTGCTTTGTATTGACACTCTGTCATCATGTGGATCTTGCCGTTAGCCCCAACAGTCTCCCCTCAGGTGTGTGTTACACCCCTCCTTAAGACACAGAGTACGTGTGTGTGTGTGTGTGAGGGAGTGAGTAACTAATGCATGTCTAATAGGCTTTAATGTGATTGTGTATCGTTTATAGGGGTGCTTAGCCTGGTGAGAGGAGGTGCATGAGCCACTGAGAAGCTGGGCATGGCGTTCGGAAATCCATATAGGCTCTTTGGTACACTTTGGTGTCCTGCTTTTTTGTTGTAAAAAATACAAATTTCTGTCGTGAAACTCTAGATGGAGCGTGCTGATAGGTCCTTGACCCATTCTGCTTGCAATCACATAATTCTCTATTGGACACAGTTGATTGGTTCCCGGTGTATCAGTAGCCAATGAGCTCACTGCTCAACATTCAAATACTCGCCTATTGTTTGCTGTAGCAATTTGTGGCGTGCTTTCAGAAACCCTCCACCTTCCCCAGCTCCACCTGTATAGATCTGCAAGTTCCGTACTTGCTCTGCAGCAGCAGCTATAATCAACAGCAGCAGCAATAAAAGCAGCAGCAGCGTAGCAGATCTATTCTGCCAAGACCAAACACATTAACAGTCATATTCATTATCATTCCTAACTCTCCAAGAGTTGTCATTGCAGAACTATTAGATATGTTTGATTAAACTATTATGTTATATAAAATTAACCTAGCATGAAAAGTTTTAAACATCAAATTTCTCTCTCTCTCTCTTCGTATACACTACCATTCAAAAGTTTGGGGTCAGTAAGATTTTTTTTTTATGTTTAAATATTAGAATTTAAAATTAGGGCTGCACGATTTATTGCACGATACAAAAAATAACATTGAACTTAAACGCGATTATCGATTAGTGCGATTATGAAATCGCAAAGCTGCGATTTTTTTTTTTTTTTTTTTTATGCGCAGCTTGTCAATAAAGTATGGCTCCAAATGCTAATCCATCTGAAAGCACTGCGAGTTTAAATCGCTTATAATGTACATTTGAAAAAGCAACACGCATCAAACATCTTTCCAGACATGAGAAGCATTTATTAACATCTTGTCCAACAAAAGACAACATTTAATAACATGTATTTACTCCAAACTCACTTCATAACGACAGTTGAGCATCCTTCTGTGAGATGATGTGGCTTCTTACACAGAATAAGGCAGTCGTGTGTTTATTAGTCATCTTTAATCAATCAAAGCGTTTCAATCTTGTTTATTCAGCTACAGCAATATGACGCATGTTATTTTCTTCTGCGGCAGGGCATATTTGAAGTTTCTGCGCAAGAGCGCCCTCTGGCTTTCAGATGGAGAAGCATTTACTACTGATCACAGAGCCGTAAAGCTCTGACAAGCTGCGCATTAAATAATCGCAGCCTTTGCCAAATCGCCTGCGGTTTAATCGCGATAAATCGTGCAGCCCTACTTTATATATTATATTATTTTTTTTGATAAATATTTATTTGAAATAGAATTATTTGAACATTGTTAATGTCTTTACTTTCAGCTTTGACCAATTTAACATGTCCTTGCTGAATAAATGTATTCAATCTTTTTTATAATGTGTAATTTTAATCTAATTTTAGTCATTTTAATAATTTAAGCAATGTTTTGCTCTAGACTAATTTTGGTTGCAAAACTTTCAGACATCATATGATAAATAGAATAAATATTTATGAATAGAATAAATAATTAATAAAATAAATAAAATAAAGGTTTTTTTAATTAATTAATTTATTTACTTTTACTGGAATGTGCTAAAAAACGTTTTCTTTTCTCATTACATGCAGCTACATTTTACTCTAGAACTTTTTTCCTGATGCTTGTGTGTACAATCATTACATTCAGTGCACTGCAGTCACAGTGGCATGTTTGGCTTGTTAATGTTAAAATGCTTCTCGTGCTCAAATACACACCAGCTACATCGCAATGTGACAAACCTTGCAAATGTGTAATCTGTCTCAAGGACAGAGATGAATAATCTCGCTTGCATTTTCTGCTTTTAAACGTCTTTGTTTCATCACCTGCTCATGACTAATTATAGGCTGGTAAAAGAACTTTTTTTGCTTATAAATGTTGCTTAATTGTAAACATAAGATAGCAGGTGAAACATAATCATAGCAGTTGAAAAACAACAAACAATCCTACACATTAGTTCACACTTACATATAATAAACAAGAGTTTGCATTGTCTGAATAGTGCATGTTGTGATGTTGGTTACCAGGGCATTGCTAAAGGTGTTCTGGCTGGTTTCTACAGTAGGTGATTTAGTTTGTTCTAGGTGGTTGCTTACTAACCCAAGTCAAAGAGTTTCTTTATATGACTCAAGTCCCTCTTTCACTGTAAAGGTGTGGTCACATTAGTGAAATTTCCCGTAAAGAAGGTCCATTGTCAACAGCGTAATATTACTCACAGAGAAGTAACTTTCAAACCAAGTAACTTTTTTACCCCCACGCAATCACACAGATTCCTACTGAAATGTCAGGATTTCATTTGCGAAATTTTGCAGAGCAATGATAAATGTGACCGCACCTTAAATCTACAAGATTTAAGCCGGTTTTATTGTTTTTGTAAAGTAAAAATCATTCAGAAAAGTAATGCCACACCTCTTTGAGGTATCATTCATGTTCATTGCATAAACGATCCTGGATGAGTTACGCTCTAAAGTTTAATGTACTTAGGATTAGGAGTTAGTTCAAATCCCTCACACCCAAAGTGTTAGGCGAAAATGATGGTTGCCTTAGCAAGCACTATAATTAAAATATAATTCTTTTATTTTTGCAATTGACTGGTTGAGAACCTAGGGATTATCTAAGACAGCTACTGAACTGTACATTTAAACTGCTCAGGGCTTTCACAACTATAAGTGATTCTTCTAGAGCCTTAAAAACTCTACAGTTTATTACTTTTTCCAAAGACTTTCATGTAAATGTCTCCCAATATGTTTTTGGTTTGGGCCGTTCTTACATGTGCCATACATTATACTGAGAGACTCACTTTATGGTTTTCTTTGAGGGCAGTGCTCTTGGATTAATTAATAGGCGTCCGCACCACATGCCAAGGCCAACAGGACTGTTTCTGATTATTAAAAAATGTATTAAAAAAAGCTTGCAACTATTTAAGTAGTCATGTAAAAAAAAAAAAAGTAAATTTCTGGAAGATTGGTGGACTGTTGCACAACAACGCTAGCGACTAGCATTGCGCTTTTGCAAAAGTTGCTTTGTTGACAGTGGTGGTTCTAGAGGACAGTAACATGGTTGCCAGGCAGGGACCACTTGTGCTTTTAGGGGCACACATTAACATTTATCTTTACCTATTTTCAGGATTATTGATGATAATGTTACTAGGTCATGTATCATTTTGCAATCTCTACACTTAACTGTAAAAAAAAAAGTTGACGATGTGTCTCCAAAATATCCCAGAAATGGCTGTTGCCATCTTGTGCTGATGACGTCATTTGGAGCCGGTGTCTGTGCAGTAGTGTCCGCTCATACTTCTGCAGACTCAATCGCAAGCACAGCTGTCAATCATGATGCCACACCCCCTTTTTTATAGCATCAAATAATTTACTAAAACCGAACTTTTTAGAAAAACAAACACTTAAACACACATAAACTACCTAAAATGACAGAAACACTAAAAAAAATGATTTGAAGCGTAATTTCTATAGTAATTAGTTTGGCTCATGTCCCATTCGTTTACATGGAAAGGGTGGGGTTTATGACCTATACTGGAGCCAGCCACCAGGGGGCGATCAAAATATTTGGCTTCACTTTTCAGGATGTGTGTGGCACACTTGAACGGCCGTCACTACTACTTGCGGATGTTCTCTTCTTGCGTTTTTGCTTCTCTGCATTGGTCGTTGAATAATTTCTTCTAGTTTAAAAGAAATGCACAGTAAATTATTCTTTTCATCACTGCCACCACAGGACAAACCATGCATCGCACCCAGTTTCAGAAATGTTTTTGGTGTGATACAATTCAAAACTTAGGAGGGCCAAGCTTGTAGACACCCAACCCCCACCAGAATCGACCCTGTTTTTTTGCGCATTGCTGTCTGGGCTTTAAAACCAACTTGAAGAATAGGTGGGGTAAAGAGAGATGGAGTCCCAGGTGGATGCCGCAGTTCTCCCAGTGGGAGAGTCTGGAGAAAACCAAGGATGGCTGGAGCCAATTGGAGCGAATTGATCTTTCTTGCGTGGGCTCAACGCCAGCCTCCTGTGTTTTCTTTCTCCCTCTCACATTAGCATACCAAATAAGCTGCCGTTTCTTTTAGTATGCCAGCTTTCATTTGTCACCCCTGGTATAATACAACACCCGTGTCCCTTAGCACACAGCATGAGGTCCCCCCGCTGAGCCAACCGACTCTGTGTGTGTGAGCGAGAAGATATCCATTGAGTATGACACACAAAGGGTGTTTCTCTGCAGGTAGAGGAGGAGATCTTAATAAGTGCCTGCATGTAAGAGTATGAACGTGTTTACATATGTGAGTGTGTATTTGTGTTTGCAGGTGTAGCCAGTGAAATTAGATTTTATGTTTTTCTTTGATAGCAAATAAATGAAATTAAATGGAGATAACATGAAGACCTTTGATTAAGTCTTCTACTTTTTTTTTTTCTCCTAGAGGAGGGGAGTACGTTTCACGAGAAAATACTATTTTAGTCTTTCTACTTCATAAATTTCACATTTTATTTGCCATTTAATTGTGAAATTTACTAGCAATTTCTCGTACCTGTAGGCGCTCCCATGAGAAGCACCTCTTAATATGTCAGAGCACTCCAAATGCTCCGACTTCTGGCCATTTATAACTTTTTTTTCCATACCTGTCTTGCATATGACTTCATATTTTATGTGTTAATGCATTTGCATGACCTTATAATGCAAAAGCCACACAGAACGCCTAAATAAAAGCATCAGCCCACCACAATAATTCTGCCTGTCTCCAGTACAAACTGCTAATTCACATTAAAGCACAAAGCAGTGCTGTGGGCGACTGTATGAAAAAAGAAATGGTGTGATTTGAAATGGAAATGAAAGAAGCTTAGTGCAAAGAAACGGCCGAGTACGAGGGAGGCCAGCCTTGGCTGAGACACAACTCTATTTGTAAAGGTCAGCATCTTTAGTAGGAGGAAAACTTCCCTGCGGCTCTCTCCTCCCAGGAGCCAAGGAAATATTTAGAGAAATACAATCGGTGCTTATTATTTGTGTGGAGTGTCGTGTTTAACTATTCCCGACAGGTTCTCGGAGCTGATTCCTGTGAGTCACTGCCTCCCTCCCTCAGTATTCGGTCTTGGCTGCTGCGCTTAAAAGGCGGTGCTGTGTAGCGCTAAAGCTAGGTGCTAAACGGCTAGGCTGCTGCTACAGCTGTCCCACTCGTCTCCGTTTGGTCTGTCAGGCTGCGCAAGCTGCTGACAGTCTAATAGGAGATCAGACTGAGGTGTTACAGCTGGTGTTATGGCGGAACTCTTAAAGTTTTTTGCAATTTTGCTTGACGATGCCTCCCAAGACTAAAAACCTTTTCCTGTCAAAAAATTCAGGGACAAATCCTCACAAAGACAGTAAGTAGACATATAAGAGGACACCGCAGAGACCGTCCCTGGAAAACACAGTGAGACGCATATATGCGAGCAAGAAGTAAGACACTAAATAAGATGACATGGCAGCTTTGAGTCCCTTCGTGCAGCAGATGTGTATTTTCCCTGCTGAAAAGACCAGCTTAAGTGGTCACCAGCATATGTTGTGTTTTGGATGCTGGTTCCCAGCATGGGATGCCATTGTGCTGGTGTCCTTATGTAACTTTTTAAAGTAGCTTAACCAGCAAGGTGCCATTTTTCTTTTTAGCTAGGCTCACATAGCCAGACCTAAATGGCATAACATCTGAACCGCATTGAAGCTTATTCTGGGCAAGAATCATTCACTTAGACAGAAGAGACTGACTGACTGATTGACTTGTAAAGAGACAAACAGTTTTTATGTATATGCCATTTAAGTGTGGGCTTATTGGAAACATATTTTGAGCTAGTTTGAATAAAAATTATTGTATACACTACCATTCAAAAGTTTAGGGATGGTAAGATTTTTTTTGTGTGATTATTGTGTTGTGATATTGTATTGTGGCCATATTCCAGGATGACAATGTCAAGATTCACCAGGCTCAAATTGTGAAAGATTGTTTGGGAGGGAGCATGAAGAATCAATTTAACACATGAATTGAGTCCAGACTTAAATTCATAGAAAGTCTTTGGGATGTGCTGGAGTAGACTTTACAGAGTGCTCGACTCTTGCATTGTCAATACAAGATCTTGACCAAAAATCTTGACCAACATATATATATATATATATATATATATATATAATATATGTTGAGAGAGAAATGCTTGTTAAAATCGTTACTTATTGCTTTTGGATGGTCAGAATTGCTGATATTAATAATAAAAAATATCATAAGATAATAAACAGATTAACAGATTAGACTTTGCCAGATCGAGAAAGTACTTTTGTTTTGTGAACTTTATGCATCAGATGGTCAGCAAATGGACTGTTGGCAGTGACAGTGCGGCTTGACCAGCTTTACAAGCTTTCTGTTGGTCCATCTGCTAGACCAGCATTAACCCATCTGAACCAGCACTTTCATCAGGTTTGTGCTTTACACACTCCTGAAAACAGTTAAAATCTCACCAGAAAAACTATTTTGGCACAACCGTTTTGTTTGCAATCACTTGCTACTCTCGACCAATAATGAGATGTTCTCCCTCTTGAGAACACTTTAAAACCGAAGGTTCTTTGAGCTGGGAATCATTAAAGTGGTTTTGCTTATGCGTATACGCTCGCCACTGCATAAAGTTTCGACATTACCCCTTGAGGAATGGAAGTCATAGCCCGCTCAAGGATCTTTAGCTCCCTGCAGAGCTCCGGAGACGAGCTGAGCTGGACTTATCAGCCGCCTCGCAGAGCATTGTGCACTGGGAGAGATGTCGGAGAGAGACTTCTTCCTGCATTAATGAATCCAGTCAGGCAGGATCTTAAGGGACCTAAAGACTCTCAGGCACAGAGGGGACAGGAGTGGTTTGGCATTTTAAGAGTCAGAGAATGATTCGGGATGTCGTACGGAGGTAGTTCTACGTATTTCCTACAAGGTGCTGACTGTGTAACGCAGGCTTGCTTATCTGAACTTCCCAGTAAAACGGACTGATATTTAAAACAGAACAAAGAAGGCTGTGACAGGTAAATAAAAGCGAATACTTGTCGAACGGCGGAAAAAGTTAAAACCCAAGCGCTCTCTTAACTTCTTTAGCCTTTTGTTGTAGCTAAGCAACTTCAAAGAAGCTGCGAGCTGTGAAAATCAGCCGTTAAAATTTCCGTTTACTCTGAGCTCCTTAAAGCGATCCACCTTTCTGTGGTAATTATTTGCAGCGTGATGAACTTGAGGGGTTGTTTTTTTTCAGCCTGTTATATGCAGTGATCAAAGAGAGAGGAAGAAAGTGACTTTTCACACAGCTCAATGTGCCAGAAGCCTGTACAAGCATCTGCTTATGTGGGGCTCTGAGAGCCGGAGCTCCAGCTCTGAGTAAACATGATTGCGGGGCTTCAGCATGACTTACCCAGAGCTGTCTGACAACACAGGTGGTATTTAGGGCTTGTTAACTGATAGATCCGTGTCTTATAAGAGAAAGAGACGCTAATTATACAGTCACAGCAACTGAGATGTGTGACCTCAGAATATCCGTTGTGACTTGAGATTCATCTAATTCAACTCATCTAATTACTCAAATGATTTTGTGAAGATTCACTATTAAAAATGGAACCAAAATGGGCTGTAATGCACATGCTCAGTGGCATCTATCTATCTATCTATCTATCTATCTATCTATCTATCTATCTATCTATCTATCTATCTATCGTCTGCCGTTCGGTGTTGTGTCGTTCTGTTATTCGGATCTTATCGTTGTAAATATTGTTCTATCTGTCTACCATTCTATCTATCGACCTATCTTACTCTAAATTCTTTACATCTTTTGTTCCATATATTGTTCCATATATCAGTTAATCTATTGTTTCATATATTGTTCCATATATCAGTTAATCTATTGTTTCATATATTGTTCCATATATCACTCCATATATATCATTCCATATATATTACTCCATACATCGTTCCATATATATTACTTAATATATCGTTCTATATATATATGTATATATATATATATTACTCAATATATTGTTCCATATATATTACTAAATATATCGTTCCATATATATTATTCAATATACCGTTCCACATATATTACTCAATATATCGTTCTATATATATATTACTCAATATATCGTTCCATCTATTAGTCCATATATCGTTCCATATATCACTCCATATATTGTTCCATCTATTAGTCCATATATCGTTCCATATATCACTCCATATATTGTTCCATCTATTAGTCCATATATCGTTCAATCTATCGGTCCATCTATCATTTGTTCTATCTATCGATATATTGTATCATTTTAAATATTGTTCTATCTATCGTTCTATCTATCTGATTTAACCCTCTGGTGCTCTTCGGTCATTTTTGACAAAAAGATTTTACGTTTTGGTTTTTCAGAATTTTTTGCTTCACCAGAATGGTATGAAACTTGGTAAAGGTTTTGGCACTTGCTATATGAAAACACACACACACACACACACACACACACACACACACACACACAAAATCATGGACATAATTTGAAAAGGTTAAATGGTTCTGAAAAAAATAGTCACACATACTCCTCACAGTCAAAAATTACAGAATTGGAAATGAATGGGAAATTAATTTCATCTTGTGGAGACATTTGTACTGCGCCCAAACAAAATCTTACTGAAAGCACATTTTTTGAGATATCAACCTCAAATTTGGAACACAACTTGTTTAGATTTATGGCCTTCTCGCAGTTTTAGAGAAAACATGTTTTGGAAAATATACATTTCATATAAAAAATTAAAATAGTATTTTTGTGCATTTTTCATAACAATAAACTTAATCTTCTATAACTATAAGTTCACTTTTTTTCACTTCAGCAATAATCTGCCATGTGTCTTCTTTAAAAAGAGACCAAACTTAAGTCTATGCACCAAAGCATTCAAGATTTATAACAGTTAAAGTTTTCAGGTCTATGCTCAAAAAGTAAATAAATGGATTATAACTACTGCATAAATATAATTTAATACCATAAAATCCCTTAAAAATATAAATTATTAAATAAAAATACATAATCGACCTAAAATACAGTACATTTATTTATTTGAGGAAAAAAAATCTGTCATTTTTGACTCCCACACAAGGAGCACCAGAGGGTTAAGTGGTTGCCAGTGTGTTTCTATGCAGTTGCTAGGGTGTTATAAGTGTTTGCTAAGGAGTTGTTTGCTTAATTAAGTCAATCCCAAGTGTCTGTGATATTCCTTATGCCTTCATTCTTTTTTTATTTTTTATGTTTTGATTTTTAATGTAGTTTAGAGCTTGTTTTTGGAAAGATTCACAGCCAAATATAGAAGTGAATTAATTTCAAGTTTTTCTAAAAATTTGTTTCAATTAAATATTAAGCAAATAATTTTAATCATTTAAAGTTTGATTTTTAAATGTTTTGTTATATTTATTTTAGTTAAAGGAATGCTTGCTGATGAAAACATGTTTACTTCAAATTTTGACACATTTCCCAATTTGCACAGGGAGGATATTGATTCAAATTGGACTCAAGCGAGGTCAGATGTGACAATAACAAGTCAGACAGATTTGAACCTAAGGCTCAGCGCCCGTGGAAATGTATTTAATTCATCTCTATCAGTATGTCCTTTATTTAATATTTACAGGAAGGAAAACTGCAATACCCACTTTGTTGTGAATGCAAATATAAATGTTTTATCTCATGAATATGTTTCCTCTCCATACTGTTTATTCATGCATTTATTCATCCATTTTTCACGCTTATGAATCTGCAGAGACCTTGTTGCCGGCGTTGCATTGTGAGAGTACTGCAGAGATAGATACACAGAGTGCTCATGATAAATGTATGCACCTTTGTCGCCCTACAGAGAGAGTGTCTTTCACCTCTGTGCTGTAGATGAACAATGAGAACTTGTTGGTGTTAGAAATGACTCCACTACAGGACGACGATATGGGGAAAAGTGGCATTTATTTAAAATACAAACTGTACATGCTCTTTATTAACTGTGCTGTTCAACGCAGAGTGCAGCTCTTGGCAAAAATTGGACTGAACCAAACACTGGCATCTTTGTTCATTGTGCTCAAAGTTGGAAAGGCTCCTTTTGTTGCACTTGGAAGTAATACGGATGAGATCATTATTGTCTAATATGTTTGAAAACTTTCCTATGTGTGTCATATTCTCATTCTAGAAAGAATGCACATCAAAACCAGAGAAAGTGACAGTCAGAACCTAGTTAAGAACTCCTAATTAATTTTAGTAAGGAAGCGGGCATGCATTCAACCTGTACGGCCCAGACTTTTGCAGCAGCGACGTCAGGCGCTAATTCGCTTTGGTTTTTGACTAAGAAGCTAGGCTTTTGAACTCAGTCAATTATAGAGGTGTTAACGCAAACTTTTTCCACTGTGTGCACTTCCTCTATTCTCGTTTCAGATTTTTTCAGAGCTCCCTTTTGCTAGTTTTTATAAATGAGCACTTAAAAGACCATATTTTTCCTCTTTTCAAGCGCACCTCTTTATCCTCATTTATTCTCACCTGTGACTTCCGAAATGAAACCATGCAATTACGAAACATTACATTCACCACTAAATCACAAATTCCCCAGGCATTTAAAAGGAAATAGCCATCAAATTCAGAGACTATATTTATTCTGTGACCCCCTGTCTTTGTGAGAAAGTGTAAAATTGCCATTTCCACTTGGATTAAAGATCAGAATTTCTTAATAAATAAGACTCTTTTGAACAGCTTTTGGGTTTTTTTCTTCAAACATCATATTAAGGTGGCAAAAATGCCTTTAAAATGGTAGATCTCAGAGAAGTCATGGCAACAGGAAGTAGCACCACGTGCCACAATCTGTGATTTATCCATGGAGCAGAACGCTTTCCTTTTTCATTCCATCTGACATAAAAATAGAGGCAGAGGGAAAAACAGAAAATACAGAGTGGTCCAAAAGTCTGAGAACACATTGAAAATATGGGATGTCAAAGGGTTAGTTCACCCAAAACTGAAAATTCTGTCATTAATCACTCACCCTCATGTCGTTCCACACCCGTAAGACCTTCGTTCATCTTCGGAACACAAATTAAGATATTTTTGATGAAATCCGACGGTATCTGATCCACACATAGGCAGGAACATCATTGCACCTTTTGACATCCAGAAAGGTAGTTAAAAACATGGCTAAAATAGTCAGCTTGACTACAATGGTTCAACCTTAATGTTATGAAGTGACAAGAATACTTTTTGTGCGCAAAAAAAAAAAAAAAAATAAAAATAAATAAATAATGAATTTATTCAACAATTTGAACCGTTGTCATACGTAGTGAACTCAGTGCAGGCTTCCTTGTTTACGTCTGAACGCCAACTCAGTATTGGCCGAAGCTGCACGACGCATGTGATGCTGACACAGGATCCGGCCAATAATGAGCCGGCATTCGGACGTAAACAAGGAAGCCTGCACTGAACTTTTAAAGTATTTATTAATCTTGGTTTGGTTTGTGCATAATCTTTTAACAATTTCAAGTTGTATACATGAACTTTATTTAATGAATTATGAACAGTTAAATTAGTATATAACACTAACATTATGTTCACATTAAGTGTGTTAAATTACTAGTTAATAATACCAAGTGCATTAAAGGGGTCATGAACTGCATTTTTTTTTTTTGCACTTATAATGTTAGTATGATTTTTACATCAATAATTTTCATAAATTAGAAATAAAAGGCAATTTTCTACCCTAATTTTAGCCCTCTGATTTGAACGCTCTGTTTGAAGGGGTGTGTCTGCTGTGAGACGTCAATGTAAACACCCACTGCTATGATTGGCTAACATCTTTGCATATGAAATAAGTATTACATGTGGAACTCTCTCGAAATCTTTTACTATTACAACTGTCAAGATTAACTAATAGTAAAAAAGTGTTCATTATAGCCAACAGTACAAACATGATGTAAATAAGAGATTCATTGTGCAAATGTGACTGATTTACCAAAGAATCCACAGAACAAACACATAATGCTCTATTGAGACATTAACGTAATTGAAAATAAATAACCACTTTCCTAGCATTAGGATCCTTTGGAAGGTAATGTTATTTTTAGTCCAGTGATCATGTAAGTTTATTCTCTTCTCTTGTACCAGTGGGCGGGGCCAAAGACGCGATGATGTAGAAGTAGGCGTTGATTTGATTCTTCTTTCGTCGCACTATTATGTCATAATGTGAAAAAATTCCAAACAAGTCATTTTCTGAGCTTGGATTCAATAAAAGCTGTTTTTGGACTAACAAGGAAGTTTTGAGTTCTGAAACTTACAGGATGTTTTTATAGTACAATGACCTCTAACATGTCAAAAGGTCAAGAAAAATTGAATTTCTCAATTCATGACCCTATTTAAACCTTTTTCTAAGGTGTTATCAAAATATATAAACATGTTCTGCATTATTTCTAGGTCACTAATCAAATTATCAAATTTGTGTCAGTGAGCATGTCAAGGTGTTGGGGCATGTTGTCACAAAAGGCCAATGTGTTAAATAAACTGTATATATTTTTTTTCCTAGCCATTTTTGTAGCCAAGTCTTTATGTGTCTATACAGAATTTGACCTTTAAAAAGTGAGAAATATTCACTGGAGTATAAAGTGCGACAACTAAAGTGTCCCAATTTACAACTTATAAATTTGTAGTTGTGCAAACTCTCATTCCAATGTGCGATCAGTATTAAGAGCACCTCTTTGAGCTTTAAAATTGCACTTGTTACAATGTTCAGAGGTGTGGATTGTATGTGTTTGTGTTTATTAATCATTGTATGTTGTCTCTGGCAGAATGGGATTGTGTGCGAGCATTTGTGCAGATGGACAGAAGGACAGGGCAGGTGGGGCGCTAGACATACAGATGGGACACGCATACCACAGCCTGTCTTGTCACGAGGCTATTATCCCCCGAATCCTTTGATGCACACAGGTTATTGCTCTTTCTAAGCCTAAATGTCATATTTGTA
Source organism: Mylopharyngodon piceus (assembly GCA_039654765.1). Classification (NCBI taxonomy): domain Eukaryota; kingdom Metazoa; phylum Chordata; class Actinopteri; order Cypriniformes; family Xenocyprididae; genus Mylopharyngodon; species Mylopharyngodon piceus. The sequence goes on along the minus strand of CM077446.1, from coordinate 6,719,837 downwards.
GATAAACTTCTGCTTGATGACAAGCGGGCGGCACTATAAGTGTCACTGACAAAACATAAAAGCAATTCTAATGAAGACTTCCTTTAATGAACGTACTCTCATTAAGCCGCAGCTCTGCAGGTAAAACGAAAACAAAACGAGACACGGGCTGAACTCATCCCACGTTTGCCGTTATAAATGGCAGTCTTTGAGGCTGTTGTACATGTGTAGGACTGCAGGCTAACAGATCTAGCCACTGTGTGACAGCAATTACTGTGTGTTTTCTCTCTGCCCGGCCTTTGCAGGGCGCTTCTGTGCGAGTGTAGTGGAGACGAGTGACGGAGATGAACTATCTTTGCTGAAAAGGTTAGTGGATGTGCATCAGCATGGAAAAACAATCCAGGGTATGTCTCCGTGCCTCCTTCACATGATAGAAAAACACCATCTCCTCTGTATATATTGCATGAAATCCCATCTTTTCCTTGGATAAAATCAAAGGGGGGTGGGGGCTCGGGTATCCTTGCTCTTGTCTCCGAGACCTCCCTGGGGCGTGTTGCCGTGGAAACGGCCCCAGGTAAATCAGCCTCCTGAAGGTGGTTTCTTGTGGTTTCATTCCGCTTCAATAGGCCAGAGACTGTGTATTTCTCCCAGCGTGGGAAACGGAACAGGCTAAATGAAGTCGACAGTCGAAGGCCCCAGGGAAGCCCACAGGCAGACTGGTGTACCAAACTCATTGGGCTGATCAGCTAAACGCACTCCATTAAGGTGGGGCTCATGTACTAGTGAGTACTACTCGAAGAGTTCGCTGATTAAATGACAACCTTAAAGTCAACATGAAATCAAAATGGAGCCCATTTACTTGGTACATATACTTGGTCTTATAGTGAACGGTTCACTGGTGCATGTTATTCCAAAAGCAAACATATTTGTCTTCATAGTCCTTCCTCAAAGTGTAATAACTTGCTCCGCCTCTGAAATGATCCCTATTATTTTTCAACCACCTGTCATATAGTGGCCACCTTTCACAATTCATAAATTCCCAATAGATAAAATGTATTTTTCTATTTATTTTTTTTTTTTTCCTAGTTGAATATCCTGTTTCACTTAAAATAATATCCCTTATGGAAGTAACATGGGCTGCAAATGCCATTTTATGTTTAAAAATAAATATTTGCTAAAGCACAAACAAATTTAAAGGATTAGTTCACTTTAAAATGAAAATTACCCCAAGATTTACTCCCCCTCAAGCCATCCTAGGTGTATATGACTATCTTCTTTCTGATGAACACAATCGGAGTTATATTAATAAATATCCTGACGCATCCAAGGTTTATAATGGCAGTGAACGGGGGCAACGAGTTTGAAACTGATGTCGCGTCAGTTATGGTTTTTCCATAAGTTGAATACGGAAGGCGTAGGACGTAGCGTAAGCATTTTGAACTGCGAGAGGCGTTACACTTTCTTTGTAAGTTGAATATGGAAGGCGGTCTGGCGGAAGCTAGATATTTTACTTTATAACTTGTTAAATATGGATATTTGTCTTACACAAACAGAAGGCCTTTATTAACCCCCCAGAGCCGTGTGGAGTACGTTTATGATGGATGCACTTTCTTGAGCTTCAAACTCGTTGCCCCCATTCACTGCCATTATAAAGCTTAGATGCGTCAGGATATTTATTAATATAACTCTGATTGTGTTCATCAGAAAGAAGAAAGTCATATACACCTAGGATGGTTTGAGGGTGAGTAAGTCTTGGGGTAATTTTCATTTTAAAGTGAACTAATCCTTTAATGTTTGGAGTACTTTCTATATGCAGTTTGTAGGTGTGTTTCCCTGAGAATTGTAAAATGCATCTCTTTCTAATGCATCTTGACCAGCCTGACCTATACGCCTAACCAATCATTTGAGTTTAGGGTCAGGAAATATCTGATATTAGTTGTTTGACTTCACGTGGAGCTGCACAGACCGATCAGACTTTAATCATTTTTAAATTGACTAACTTATATTTTAGACACAATATAGCCAGTTACTTTGTCTATTTTTTCTCTGCCAACAAAGTTACAAAGGCAAAACTGAATGAATTATTGTGCATGAGAGCAAACACAGTAGTTCAATGAATTTGTGTGTGTAATGATTCAGTGTTATATATATGAGCAATATCACACGAGTAGGAGTGCGATATGGCTCTATATTTGCCCTCAGCCAAATTTGCTCTGGAACAAATAATAGATTGAGACCAAAGATTGCCCGTTAGATATACCCAAAACGAATGATATCTCGTTTATAAAAACATCAGAGCCAGCGGCAAATTCCAGAATAACTGGCTGAGGTAAGGCTGTTCTTGGCGGGGTATGTGTGCGTTGAACGGCCACTGACACCGTGGAGCTCACATCTTCAAAAATGTTGGGGCAAATTTTCAAATAGGCACTCTTTATAAATAAAGGTGAGTACAACTACATCTATTTTATTGAATCCAAAAGGTTTTAATTATTTTTTGCTACATATAAAGGTATTTTAAAGATTCTGAAGTGTCAAAAGATCATTTGGTTTAACCGTCCAAAGGCCAATACAGCCATTTCATTTGTGATAAAAATATCTTAAAATGTAATAAATATATATATTTTTTATTCTGGCATGATTTTATTACATCATATATCAACATAGTGTAAAATGGTATTAAAATTATGTGTAGAAGTCGTTGCTTTGTTATGAGGAAGAATGTCCGGAAAAATCAATTTCATTGATGTCATTTGAAGTAACCAATATAAAGGGACCATTTTGGATCAAGTCATGCGGTCAATATCATGTGACAGGATGTGACATCATTCAGACACCTGCAAAGGACCACATGGTCGTGAAGCAAAGTAATTAACTCTCTCTTAACTATTTGAAAAATCATGTTTTCATCTGCTCATACGCATGTCCTGAAACATCAGGTCATTCGGTACAACCGCTGTAAAACATGGAAAATGTTGTAATATTTTAAAAACTTGTAATAAATATAAAATGTTTGATTGTCCTTTTGCTAGATAGCTAGAGATCAACCTGTCAGCATTGTTTCAAAATATCGTCATTCGGTATAACCAAAAGTCAAACCGAAAACCAAAAATTTTGGTTAAACTGAATGACTTCTTTGGTGACAAATTTTGTCCATCTAGTAAAAAAATGACAAAAGCAGTGTTAATTGGTTATAAAAAAAAAATCACAATCTCATTGTTAACACTTAATAAAACTTAACTTATATATATATATATATATATCATTGTATGGGAGGATAAACCTTATTTTTCTTTAACAGGAAGTGATGGGGGCTAGTGAACGTGTGACAGGAGCCTATAAATTCCTAATGCAAATTGCATTTACCGCAAAGGTGCTTGCGGGATGGCATAGCCAGTCTCCCCAAGACATATTGCATAGATTTACAGAGACATAGTGGCTGAATGCAACCGTGGGCCAATCTCCTAGACCGAATGCATGGTTTCTCTTTCTGCATGGAGAGTATGTGTCTGTCAGGCCTGTCACATTGGCCCTGCAGCTGTGTGACTCACTGCTCTCCCCAGCACCTCTCCTGAGACCTCCGCATGTCAGAACAGTCAATAAAGCTAGCGCAGCAGTGCCAAGAGCCTCCAGGGCTGCCCATGGTGGAGTCATTAATGGACCTGCATGGTAACATGGATAGGTGAGAGCTGGTCAGGTATCTAGTTGTACATTCATACAAGCCTCCTATGAGAGTTGCATGGGGCCCAGTACAAGTACTTGAGAAACTCACATTTCCAACCTTGAGGATGATGAGTTTTTAACCCACAATTTATTGCTCAGTCAGGTCCCGCACTACAGATAGGCTTTGGTCTATCGTACCGCCACGGCCCATGAATGAATAGTGTACATCAAAGGCTTGTTTTTTTCTCCTTTGTACATTTCATCTTTTGTTTGGATCACTTTTGACTATTTAGCTGTCGGCAGTAGTGTTGCAATGGCGATCTTTGGACGTGAAATAAGACAAAGTCACATTGCCGCAAGCGCATCGGTGGGGATAAAAATAAAGGGCTGTGGAGGGTGGGCACAGAGAGGGAGACGGATGGGAACAGACAGAATAAAAAATGTCCATTTGATTCTCTGTCAAAGACCAGGGTTCCTTCATCCTTTTTTAGTATTCTGAGGCAATTCATAGTGTTTTTTTTTTTTGTGTTCACTGGGAACTCATCTTGGTCCCTCCAACAGTATCTCAGATGATTCTACATGAGCTTATAACAAAGATGGAAGCTCAATGTTCTTAATTCACAGAAAAAATTATTTGAGAGTTGACTTGGACTCCAATTTGAGACCAAAAAAGTCTTTAAACTTGCAATGAAACGGAAGTCATTGCAGATATTTTCTTCTGTATTGTGATGTGCATCCAAGTGTAACGGATTATCAAAAAAGTAAAAAATGTAGGGTGGAGTTCTGTGCATTGGTTGTTGGATTTTGAGATGTGGGCATTGCACTGAAAAGTAGTGTCAGAAGAATGTGAGGTTACAGGGGTGGGGTTTGAACTAAGTGATTGGAGAAGTTCTGCATACATCACCAGAGAGAAGTCTGTTGTTTTCACCACAAATTCCAGTTATGGCATTTAGATTAAACATTACGAGATCAAAAGATTTTTGAAAAATCAAACGCGCACGGATGAATTGTTCGCAATATGATCTATAGTATGCATTTAGAGAACACATGGGGTGAATTGCCATTTAATGCTGACTTTAAGAGCCCGTCCACATGGAGACGCGTTTAGGTGGATACGTAAAAATGTTGTATCGTATCAGCGTTTCGTCCAGATGGATCCGGTGTTTTGGGAGCCTGAAACCGCTATTTTTTGAAACTGGGTCCCAGAGTGGATAAATCTGAAAATGACACCCTTGTGTTTTCATGTGTACAGCCAATCCATATATTTTGTGAAATGATGATGTCCTCACCCCACGACACTGCTACGTCACATAACAGCAACAACAACAACAATGGCGGACTACATGCTTGTGTTCGTGCCACAGAAGCTACTGAGCCTATTAGCTTTACTAAAGCTTGTATACAGCGCGCAAGGTTTATGCGCATGCTCCAAGGCTTATTCTCCATTTTAAGTGTATCTCTGTGGCAGAATTACAGCGCCACATACTGGTCTGGCATGTCATCGTTTTGAGTCGGTTTCAGTGGTTTCGTGTGTACACAGATATTTCTTGAGATGAGGAAAAAAAAAAAAGATTGGATAGGGAAAGCTCTTGCTTCGTGTGGATGTGTCCTAAGTCTGTAAGAAAATGTATTTATTTATTTAGGCTACTTACTTACTTACTTACTTACTTACTTACAGGAAACATTTATCAAACATCACAATGATGCAAATGTGCCAGATTTAGCCAATTGCTAATTTTCATCTGTTGTCCCTGAGCAGGTTGAAGGTCAAAAAATATGCAGGAAAAAAGCTTTAAGAATCCTGTTTAATGCTAAATGCCAATTTTGCATATTGCCACACTAGGCGGGCCAAGTTTCTGATTACTTAAGTGTCACTGATGTGTAAACGTGGTTGTGTTGTGTCTTCATTTTCTGACCTTGTCAGAAAGTTGCGGAAGTACAGTAAAAGTCATTTTTGAAGCTTATTTTGGAAGTCAGTTTTTCAAGATCAGGAAAAAAATTATTCCTCATGATATGATGACTTTAACATTCAGGTTCATGAATTTAAAGGGTTAGTTCACCCAAAAATGAAAATTCTGTCATTAATTACTCACCCTCATGTTGTTCCACAGCCGTAAGACCTTCGTTCATCTTCAGAACACAAATTAAGATCTTTTTCATAAAATCTGATGGCTCAGTGAGGCCTGCATTGACAGCAAGACAATTAACACTTTCAATGCCCAGAAAGCTACTAAAGACATATTTAAAACAGTTCATGTGACTACAGTGGTTCAACCTTAATGTTATGAAGTGACGAGAATACTTTTTGTGCGCCAAACAAAAAACAAAACATTGACTTTGACAATATCTAGTGATGGGCGATTTCAAACATTGCTTCATGAAGCTTTACGAATCTTTTGTTTCAAATCAGGGATTCAGAGCGCCAAAGTCACATGATTCCAGTAAACGAGGCTTCGTTACGTCATAAATGTTTCAAAATTTCAGTGGTTCACCACTGGGGGGCGTGACTTTGGCAGTTTGATACCCGCTCCGAACCACTGAATCGAAACAAAAGATTTGTAAAGCTTCAAATCTCCATGAAGCAGTGTTTTGAAATCGCCCATCACTAGATATTGTCATAAAATCGTTATTTTGTTTTTATGGCGCACAAAAAGTATTCTCGTCGTTTCATTACATTAAGGTTGAACCACATGAACTTTTAAATACATCTTTAGTAGCTTTCTGGGCATTGAAAGTGTTAATTGTCTTGCTGGCAATGCAGGCCTCACTGAGCCATCGGATTTTATGAAAAATATCTTAATTTGTGTTCCAAAGATGAACGAAGGTCTTACGGGTGTGGAACGACATGAGGGTGAGTAATTAATAACAGAATTTTCATTTTTGGGTGAACTAACCCTTTAATGTCTGCTGTGGCAACATCAGCATCACACTCCTTGTCACTTGTCTACAACTGAATGTTGAAAAAGAACTATTTAAACTTCCATTGTGCAAGGGGTTGTGGATAAAATTACCATATACAGCATGCAGGGATGCACACATCCACAAACCTCTAGAAACAGTTTGAAATAGTATCCTTTCAATGCTATTTTTGATGTAACAATGATTTGGATTGCGTAAACACTTTTTCTCACAAAATGGATAGTATGTGAACAGGAAAGAAGTGATAGTCTGTATTTTGGCCATGTATATGTGTGGTCTCAGTGGCCCCTGTGTCAGTCTGAGCACTCTCACCTGTCTGTGTTTCAGAGATGTAGTCTGGGGTGCCCACATGTAGTGTTCATGGCCACAGAACAAGTTTGCCAGTACAGTCAGATCAGTCAGCCGTGAGTGGGTTGAGAGCTGCTTCAGAGGGCCAGATGTGAAGGACAGCCTGTGAGAGCCCAGCAGAACCAGAGATGAGCTCAGAAGTGCAAAAAGAGAAGTCACTGGCTCTATTCATCTGTATAGAAACTGAAAAAGTGCTTGTGTTGGAAAATTGGATATTCTGTCATTTATTCATCCTCATGCCAGCTTTTGTTCATTATTTGAAAATGTTTCATTGCTCTCAGATCTCAAAAATGTTGCAGCTTGGTTCATCTGTATTTGACATCATTGACATCAGACGGTGCTTTGATAAGATCAAACATGCACAACTGCAAGACTCCTTTTAATATTCATGAAAATATCTTTATAGTTCTGCTTAAACATCATTGTTCTTTTTTTTAAAGTGGCAGCACCCTCCTCCTCACTCTCATTTCTTTAACCATTGTGACTGTAAATACCACCTTTCTGGACATTATATTGGTACTGATGGGGGGCTTACATGAAGGGTTCATTTGAATAGTGTCAGCAGCTTAAGCATTAGAGAAAAAATTATGAGAAATGAAAGAGAAAAGGTGCAAGCGGTTGATATAACTAACGGAGGACTGGAGAAAGAAACTCATTTTAAAAAGCTGTAAAAGCAGAATGATCGACTTTGGTGTTCGGACAGTGTTCCTATTGACAGACTCCAATGAAATCTGGTCTATAGTTAATTTCCTAACTGAGGCTTGAGTGGATGGGTAAAACGTTTTTGAGCATTATGTCTCTTATGCTCAAGACTGTATTTATTTGATCAAAAATACAGTAAAAACAGTAATATTGCAAAATATTATTACCATTTAAAATAACTGTTGTGTAATGGATGAATTTTTAGCATCATTACTCCAGTCTTCAGTGTCACATGATCCTTCAGAAATCATTCTAATATGCTGATTTTGTGCTCAAGAAACATCTTAATATAATCAGTTGTGCTGGGTAATATTTTCATGGAAACTGTGATATGGTAGCGTAAATAGGTTGAGAGTTTCTGTATATTTTCATTCAAAAGGATAGTTCACCCATAAACAGTGCTGGGTGGATTACTTGCAAATTGTAGTCCGTTACTGATTACAATTTACATGATGAAAATTTTAGTAGTAACATTATCTAGATTACTAATTTTAGGTAATATATTCGGACTACTTTTTGATTACTTTTAGATCACTTTTGACCTAACTCGTTTATCACTTAGATTTTAATGGGATTATTGTATACCATATATATATATATATATAAATTCTCCTTGATCCAAGTAAGAAAGCTATACAAGTTTGGAATGGCATGAGGGCGAGTAAATGATGACAGAATTTTACTTATTTATTTTGCTATCCCTTTAAGAATTTCTCTTCATTCATGCCACCAAGGAGCAAAGTAGCCATAAGCTATTTTCCATTTATCTTTCAAGCACTGTGCACAAATCTAAAAACTCATCTGAAATCAGCAGGTCCTTTGGACACGGTCTCCTTATGGCAGCCATGTGTATAAAAGATGGTATTTCCACTTCCTCCTCCTGTCTACTCCGCATCCTGTTCATTCTCTTCTCTCTCTGTCAATCTGTCTATCTCTTCTCAGCTAAGCTGTTTTTACTCAAACGGTTGCTTTGTAGTGAAAACTCAAAAACCCGACCCCCTGATTATTAATTAGCATGCTAAAAGATTTGTTAAGCATATTAAAGCCGCCATTACATATAACCTTTGTCATCCTCTCTTTTTCTCACACATTTACTCTCTGTCTGTGTGTTTTCTCTGTTTTTGACATACAGACTGAGGGTGGCAGGCATCAAAGGGCAGGAAGAGCAGAGAGCCCACACCCACTGAGCTAACATTTAAACTTCATCCAATCCCACCAGGAACCAAAGGCACAGTGCTTAACGAGAGATTAAACCCAGAAATATGTATAAAAAAACTGACTTTCTCCTGCTTTCAAATTGGTTCAAAGGGACAAAGAAACTTCATCAAAGCACCACGTCCTTCTTTTGCCCTTACATTTACCAGCTTGGCAGAACATGGATCCAACGTCCTTCAGATTTCAGTTTTATGTCATCAGATGATCAGTGCAAATCTATCTACTGTATCTGTCTGTCTATCTTTACTCAACTCCTGAATAAGTGCTGTGCTGACAGGTGAGCTTCTGTACTCAAGCATCATTTAATGTATGAATTCAATTGCATTTGATAATAAAATATCAAACCAAGTGGCATCTGAAAACAAACAATTGACATTTTTATAGAGATAAATTTACTTTGCTTAGGGGCCGTTCACACAATATGCAGTCTTTAGTTGTTTATTTATGTAAAAATGTGCAAGATTTGTGCTTTTGACCATTGTGACGTCTTTAAGATGATGTAAAATTAAAAAAGTTACAATTTTGAATAGGGTTGTAATGGTATGAGATTTTCACAGTATGATAACTGTCTCAGAAAATAATAAAATAAAAATAAATCTATTATTATTATTATCATCAGTTAAAATGACCGTTAAATGAATGAAAACAGATTTTTTTGGTTGAATAAATACTTTATTATAAACTTGAAATCATTTGTTTTTGTTTATTCAAACTTCAATGATCAAAAACATGTCTAATCAGTTAAATTTAATAATTGATTATGGATTAGATTAACAACTTATTTTTATCATTAATAATTTATTACAATTTTTATGATTTAATACAAATATATTATTAAAAATGGTGGTAATAAAATGAATGCGTAAAACTAACAATTTAATTAATGTTTTAAAATGTAATCAAATGAAAATTTAACAACTTTTATCCTTTTATTTTTTGGCAAAGTTCTGCACAACAGAGATTTACTAAATTAAAACATGGACAAAAAAATGATATTCCTTAAAGGGGTGGTTGATTATGATTTCACTTTTTTAACTTTAGTCAGTGTGTAATGTTGCTGTTTGAGCATAAACAGTATCTGCAAATCAACGCTCAAAGTTCAATGCAAAGGGAGATATTTTCTTTTAAAGAATTAGCTGTTTAAGGACTACAACAAACGGCTGGTAGGGACTACAACGAGCTTCATACCGGGTTAGTGACATCACTAACCCAAAAATTAACATAAGCCCTGCCCCCGAGAACACGCAACAAAGGGGGTGAGGCCATGTTGGGCTGCTTTAGAGAAGAGGAAGAGTTGTTGTAGTAGAGTGTTTTTACCATGTCATCATTTTACGCCGGACTGCTTCACAAACGAGGGTCAATTCAACGCTGGATTTGCACAAAAAATTAACATGACGACACATGCTAGTCGATGAGTTGAATCAACTTCACAGCAACTACATAAATTTATCCACTAACCATTCAGAAATGTCCAGATGCATTCTAAAAGTTGTAACTTCTTCCTGAGTCTCTCCATCAGTGTCGACTCCGGTTTGAACAATGTAAGGCTGAACGCTGTTACTGACAACCCTCATTTTGGCTGCGTGAGATTCTCCAGCTTTGTTGTTGTTGAGCAACCGAAATGCGAGCTGTTAAAGCTCCGCCCTCTTTTGGAAAGTGGGTCGGGAGCAGCAGCTCATTTGCATTTAAAGGGACACACAAAAACAGCGTGTTTTTGCTCACACCCAAATAGGGGCAAATTTGACAAGCTATAATAAATGATCTGTGGGGTATTTTGAGCTGAAACTTCACAGACACATTCTGGAGACACTAGAGACTTATATTACATCTTGTAAAAGGGGCATTATAGGTCCCCTTTAAGTAATGTTTAAATAAATTGTATTATTATTGTTTTTATTGTTATTATTTTGAGAAGTACATTCTATTGTACAATAGTAATATATTTCTGTCATCATTTCTTCAAGTTAAACCAAACTTTTATTTTGATGGGTTGTAGTGAAGATCTTTGAGTTTCAGAGTATATTTGACAATGTTTTTCTCCAATAAAATGATGAAAGGCTCATTAAGCATCCTTTCAGAGCAGCTCTGGATATGTTCACACAGTGAACACCAAATTGGATATCTATCCTCAAGGACAACCACACATTTTTTCTACATCCAAAGTATTCCCATTCTGCAAATTTGAACTTTTTTTGATGGGGATAGAGATTAGAGATAACAGCCTTTGTCTCTGACATTTTCTCCACTGTACTTGTGTGGATGGAGAAAGTTGAGTCTAAGCAGTCAAGTGGAAGAAGTTGCTTATGCACAGGTGAGATTCTCCATCAGATTTTTTTTCCAATACCGTAGATAAGCAAATGTGCACAATACGATAATCGTGTTCACACCATGATATCGTCATAATGGTATACCGTTACGACCCTAATTTTGAATGTTTTGAAATTCTTTTCCATTCCATTGAACTCAAGAACATGTTCTGCATGAACAATCTGAAGTTTATTTATTTATGCATTTTTTTATTTAACCTAATGTAACTATATTCATACATTGCTTAAGTCTGCAAATACATTTTGGGGTCACTCTCTCTGAAGTCACCATACCTTCCCTGAGCTCATCATTTAGTTCCCTGATAGCCAGACACCTATTCAAAGCTCTTTCCCATGTTAAACACACCTGGTTTTGTGTTCGGTGTCCTAGTTCATGATAAATGTGAAGTTCTACACCCCGAGTTCACCACCTAGACAAGGATGAGAAATGATGGTCCTAATTGATTCTCATTTTCAAAGGATCTGATGGGCGCACGAGTCGGGCAGCTCCTTTAAAAGAGCTAATGAGCTTAATCGACGACACTTGATGATCCATTTAAACCCTCACACCCCCAGCCCCCCCCTCGTCCCAAGAATTAAACCATTAAAAGAAAGGCTTGAACTTCTTAATCTCTGCAAATCGGACTAATCCAGCATTGCAGAAATGCAGGCTTCGGAGAGAATGGATTCTTAAGCCTACTACGCTGTGCATAGGTGTTGCTTAGCACATCTGTGGGGGAGTGTGCGCTGTGGATCCATTCATATGTTTATGAGGCGAGGGTTAAAGTCACAGTTTAGGGTGAGAGAATGAGAAGTTTGCTTCCGTTTCCCTCTCTCTCTCTCTCTCTCTCTCTCTCTCTCTCACTCCATTTCGATGTCTTCTGCCTCCACTATGCCCTCCGGGAGCCCAGTGTTTATTGGCTGCCTGAAATACACCCATCTTTCCACCAGCCCCCGGCTAGCATTGTCTCAACAAAGCCTGTTACTTGATGGTTCAATAGGGGCTTTTTGGGTGTGATTTCCCTGCTGTTGCCTGCTCTCTCTCTCTCTGTCTCGGTATAGCTGCCGTCTCGGCTCAGGAGCATGGCGAATGGGATCAGAAGCAAACAGCCTCACTGATAACGATGAAGGGCAAATATTGAAGCCTTATTGTTTGTTTTTTCTAGCTCCCCTGCTTCTGTCTGCGTCTTTCACATTCTGATATATATTCACCTAAACTCTGACATTAGCTCTCCATCTCCATTCAGGCTTATTTTCAAACCTTTGGAGAATATATTCTGATTAATGTGGAATGCCTTTTAATGCACTTTAAACCAGTGATGCTTTACGTCTAGTTCACTGACTTGTGGTCATCATCATGAACATCATGAAGTGATTTCCATGATGTGTATTCAACCCCTGCCCCCAATCCACTTATAATGATATTAGTTAAGAGTTTTTTTTTGGTCATAATTAATTTTTCAGGACCATTTTCTACCCTCTCTCTGACCTTTACAGGTAAACTGTCTGTTTTTTGTTGCTGGGCCTTTAAATGCCTGTTTACATCAAGGACGATAGCTATATTAGCGTTCACATCATCACACAATAACATTCTGTTTATTTTAAGCATGCACTGCCGTTTCGTTATCTGCCGCTTTAAATGCTTGAGCACTTTAAAGGTGGATTCTGATTGGCTATCAATGGTTTTAACGTTCATCGGCTGGAAAAAAATTCTGAAAGTGATTGCAATGATATTGTTTCTCTGTCGTTATTGTTATAGTTGTGGTGACTTCCCTTTTTTCACAGAATTAGAATGATTATTAAAGGGGACCTATAATGCCCCTTTACAAGATGTAATATAAGTCTCTGGTGTCTCCAGAATGTGTCTGTGAAGATCATTTATTATAGCTTGTCAAATTTGCCCCTATTTGGGTGTGAGAAAAAACGCGCCGTTTTTGTGTGTGTCCCTTTAAATGCAAATGAGATGCTGCTCCCGGCCTGCTTTCAAAAAGAGGGCGGGGCTTTAACAGCTCGCGCTTTAATTGCTCAACAACAACAAAGCTAGAGAATCTTACGCAGCCAAAATGACGATTGTCTTGGTTCGTATCAGAAGGATTGGTGTACTTGTACACTGTTCCTATCAAATAAACTTAAAAAAAGAGATAAACTAAACCAGTTGCGTAATATTACATTGAAATTATACCAGTTTATACTTCAGAGATGTAAAGGTGATGATACATAGGGCAAATTTTTGAGCAATGTTGGCAGGCAGTGTCGTCGAGCGATGATGCTTGGGCATTTTCCCATTCAGAATGGGCAACATATTTCGATCTAAAGTGTCCAGATAGAAATTTGTTGCCCATTCTCAATGGGAAAGTGCCCGAGCATCATTGCTTGGCGACATTGCTCAAAAAGTTGCCCCGTGTATCATCACTTTAACTTAACTTCAGTGCCTTAAGGCAAGAACACACCAAGCCGACGCCGACGAACTAGTGGCGCCGAAAGCAGACTGTGGGGTTGGCTCAAGTAGCACGTCTGTTCTGCGCCTGCGTAAGATGAAATGCCTTTCCGTACCAGCAGGTGGCAGTAGCTGAACAGCCAATCAGAATGATCAGATGGCCAGACAGAGCGACGAGCTCAGACGCCGATTCAACATGTCAAATTGGCCGAAAAAAAGCCGACGAGGACCAACTTCGGCCGATGGTGCGGAACACACTGAAAAAACTTAGTCGGCCGACCGTCGGCTTGGTGTGTTCCTGCCTTTATGGTGGGGTAAGTTAAAACGCTGGCTCAATTTACCCCACAGCATTTGGCTCATAGCTGCCATTTTGGAAAAAAACTAGCTAGCTTACCAATTCAGGCTAACATTTAGCTAAATGATTTGCATGGTTTATACGTTGCTAAATGACCAGTATGCATCATAAATATTTTTAGACCTGGACAAATTTGCTTTCCACTCCCATGTGCTTCTCCTTTTCACAATCTGGCAGAAATGATGGGTGGTTCCAAAATATATGGTCACATGACAATAAAAGTTTATGGTTGCCAAGATACAGGGGGTGGTTCAACTTACCCACTGGCTAGGTGAGCAATAGTACAAGTTTACTACATCAGAATAGCCATACATATAGAGCTGATTATGTGAAATTTACAAATTAGTTACATTGCATTAGTTTACAAATCATATACTATGATAAAAGTGTTTTGCAGTCTTGACATAGTATTGTGCAAGGAACTCCACATAAATAAGTCTTTATTAATCTATAATCAGTCCCTGTAATCATAATTTGTGTAAAGAGGAATAAAAGTAGTTAGTATTTTGCTGCAACAAGTGTTCATTTCAGCTGGAAAATGCATTGAATTTTATATAGGTATGTTTTGGGGGTTTTGCAGAATTGTAGGTAGAGGCACGTTTTATCCAGTGAGCCTATTTTGGATTCTTTATATGTGATCATATCCCTTTTCAGGTTTATTCAGCGATTATGCTCACTGAGGTATAGGACTGAGTTACCTTTTTGGGTTTTTTCGGTTGGCTGTAAGTGTCTGTCCAGGTCAGGGGGCTTCTGTCTCGACGGTGAGATGCTCACTGGTCTGAAGAGATCACCCTCAGGCACCGGCTGGAGCTCTGACAGATGGTGTCAATACACTGCATATCGAGAGAGAGAGAATGAAAGAGGAAGAGAGCAACAAAATGAGACAAAGAGAGTGAGGAACACTTGGTTTGGTGAGTCACAAGCGATGGACACCTAGCACGTCTGTCCTTGGTGTGTGATGCGACTGCTGATTGGTTCTGACAGGCCCTTTAGAAAGGCCGTCAGCCTCAGGGCTGGAACTCTGTTGGTCCGTGCTGGATGAGAGAGGCGTGGCCTCAAACTTTTGTAGAAGTTTAATTGACATAACTTAAAGGAATAGTTCCATCCATTTACTCAACTTATGTTGTACTAATCCAGTATGATTTTATGTGGAAAACAAAAGGAGATTAGGCTATCTGTGGATCTTGTCCATGTCTTTCTTTCAAATTTTAAAGGCCCATTAAATGTGTTTAATATCTTAAAGGGATAGTTCACCCAAAAATGAAAATTATCCCATGATTTACTCACCCTCAAGCCATCCTAGGTGTATATGACTATCTTCTTTCAAACAAACACAATCAGAGATATATTTAAAAATATCCTTAGTCCTCCAAGGTTTATAATGGTAGTGAATGGGGGCCCGCGTTTTGAACAAAAAAAAATGCATCCACCCATAATATAAGTAATCCAAGGTCCAGTGGGTTAATAAAGACCTTTTGAAGTGAAGCGATTTGTTTTTGTTAGAAAAATATCCATATTTAAAACGTTATACATTCAAATAACTAGCTTCCGGCAGACGACCGTACGTATACTGCGCAACTTGACTTGCGCCAAATGAGTAACCCCTGACGCAATGTATGACGCAGGATGTAGGAGTATCGTAAGCTTAGACGCCTCTCGCTGTTCAAACAAATATGGCTGGGCAACAAACTTGAGCTCCTCTTCTCTTATATCAAAATTCTCCGACATTTCTCTTTAAAATTCCCCATTTTTGACTTCTAATTCGTGACCGGTGTTTTGTTTAGCTCTCTCCTCTGCACCTCCGCGTTCGTCATTGTGTGGGGTCAAAGGTTGCTCTTCCGCCCAAATCGACTTGCGCAGTATGCGTACGGTCATCCGCCGGAAGCTAGTTTTCTTACAAAGACATGTCACTTCGCTTCAAAAGGCCTTTATTAACGCACTGGAGCTATTTTAATGACAAAATATAAATCTTTATTTTGTTACAAAATTGGTCTTAAATTTTTTTAGTAAAAGTTTTGATGTCTAAAATTTGTATCCTCTTAAACATGCAGATACCCTGGAGATGCTACACTGTAAAAAATTATTTTCATGATTTGTTATCACAACATTTTTTCTTTTGTCAAATCAACTTAAATAATGTGGTTCAGATAACATAATATTTTGAGTTTCTGTTGGTTAAACCAATCGCATTCATTGTATTAACTCAAATTTTTAATTTCAATGAACTCAAAATTTTAAGGCAACCAGGTAAGTTACTTTTTTAAGTTAAACCTACAATTCTTTTTTACAGTGTAAGCTGCATATTTACTCTGCATTTGCCATGTAGTGAAAGTAAATGCGGATGGACACTGTCATATTGCGTTTTTTCATTCCACTTTGCTGCTTTTCCATTGTTTTTCTATGTAAACATGCTAAACAGAACTGTTTGACCATTGCGCATGTGTCTTGCTACGTCTTGCACGGCGTTCTAAAAGCATCCCTTTTGTGTTCCACAGAAAATAAAAAATTAAAAATTTGTCATACAGTTTGGGAACGACATGAGGGTGAATAAATGATGCCCTAATCTCCATTTTTGGTTGAACTATTACTTTAAAATTCTTTATTCCTTCTTGTCCACATTCAGCAACATCAAAACCGATCTAGATGTGAAGTGTCAAACGTATGCAGGAATCTCTGTAGAGCGTGTTTGTCAGTACGCCTGCCTCAGGAAATGTTCCCATTTAATGCGACCCATAGTCTCAATCACTGAGAGAAAGCTGCAGCGCTGCCTCGTGACCTGCTGACTACACAGTTTGGATCACACACATTTAGAACATGCCGGTCATTAATCAAAATGATTGACAGCTCACTTCACCCTGTTTAGACATATTTATTGCCACTTCTGTGATGTATGTGTGATGTCTGTGGGATCCATGGCTGACACGAAAAGAATCTGGATATGAAAGAAACAGATACTTCATCAAATTACTCGCTGTTAGATCAAAAAAACATGAATAATGTTTTTTTTTTCTTTTTTTTTAAATGCATGAATAATGTTCCCCAGGAGAGCCTGGAGATTTTTGTCATGGTGTGAGTAGAAATTTGCCTTTTTGAAATACTATCGTTTGGAAACTCTGAAGATTTGCAGACTAATTAGGCTTATTTGCATGCAGTGGAAGTGAGCAGCTGACAGCGTCCACTGCCGGCCAAAAGAAAGATGCTTTTAATGAGAGCTCCTTGCTGTGTTAACGGAGTCTCCTGCCTCCTCAGACCCTCGCAAACACACACACACACGCAAACAAGTTACATGTAACCCTCCTCCGTGGCTCCACCCCCACAGCCATGTTGCCTTAGCTACATGTTTGTCACCTCTCCAATTCAAAATCAGGGTGATAATTACGCCGTTATCATTAACAGCTCTATTTCAGGTTGAACATGCTAAGCTGAAATATGTTTAAGATTAACAAGTGAAGTTTCAGTTATAAACAGAGTGTCATAGTAAAGGATTCTGATGATGCAATGTTGCGGTTAGACAAAAAACACTCATAAAAATCCTCAAAGAAAATTCTGGCATCATCTAATCATCATCCAGAACATGTATTTACATGAAACGCAAAAAAAAGTTGGCTTGCTGTATTGTAAGCATTATGTTTCATTGTGTTTTAGTTTGGTTTTGTTCTGTTCCTGTTTTTGTCATTGTTAGTTGCCATGGTTTCTGATTTGAGTTACGCACCTGTTCCACGTTATGTTGATTAGTCCCTTTGTGTATTTATACCCTCAGTTTTCCTCAGTCCTTTGTTCCGCATTAACGTTATTTTGTGAAGTGTAATGCTATTGCTCTTTGTGTTTAGTAAAAATGTATTTCATCTTTATTCTGTCACGCATCTCTGGTGGATTTTCTACACGCTCTACATGACGTATATGTATGTATATGTACTTAAAAGCAAAAAGAAAAGAAAAAAAATCCACTTGTACACATTCCTAGTGTGTTGTATAATTTAAAAATAAATATAGATATAAAAATTAACACTGCAGTTCACAAATTTATAAATTGTAAGAAATTTGAGACCAGAGACGCATCATGTAGGCTAACTGTAAGAGTAAAAAAATAAAAATAAAAAAAATAACTACGCGTCTGTCAGTGACTGTCACGTCACGTGACAAAAGAACTAACGGCTCAGAGCAGAAAGGCTTGTTCGAGATGCATCGGCGCTGCGCAGACCGATCGGCGTATGACATCAAAGTACCGCGAGAGCGATTCAAAAGCATAAGGAGTCGTTCTCGTGGTACTTTGATGTCATACGCCGATCGGTCTGCGCAGCGCAGATGCATCTTGAACAAGCGTGAAGACTCTGGTACCCTACAGACTGCATAGAAGCCTATCCTATGGGGCTGTCACGGGATGAACGAACGACTCGGACCCGAAGACTCGAGAGGTGAACTAATAATTTCTGTTTCCTTGAGGTGAATGTCTTTTAAAATGAAACTCAATTTTGATCAAATCGGCGTAAAGGTAAAATTGGCATTATTCAGCATTATTAGCTAAGTTAGATTTGCTGGTAGACGATAGCATAATATACTCACCCTCAAAGCTGTCGATGTAACTTGAAACGCTTAATGCGCCTCTCCATTTTACTGGATAGTGTAACAGCTGACAGCCTCATAATGCGATGGACGTCATCAGTAATCCGGGTAACTTTGTAAGCAGAGATGGGCAGTATTTTAATTAAAGGTATTTAAAATATGTATTTAATTACTTTAATTATTTTGTCATTTGTATTTTCCTTAACAAAGAAAAAAATCAAATGTAATTTGTAATTAAATACTTTGAGAGAAAGTATTTTGTATTTAAAATACTAAATATACATACAAATATGTTATTTTATTCTCGCATACAATAACTTTCATCACCAGGCTTAAAGGTAGGGTAGGTCATTTTCGGAGAGGCTAGCAATAGCGAGCTAGCTTTGAAAGCATAAGATCCCACCCTCCCTTTAGAGCGTCTCCAAAGCCACGCCTCCTTCAAAACACATAAACGCGCACAGCAGGGAGCAAAAGTTTCACGAGAGACAGCGTTAAATTACATCATGTCTCAAAGCACATAACATTACAATAATAATGAACATAAACAACTTAAAGAGCTCTGACCTGCACCTGACTCCTGCAGATTCATTTCAGCGTTGGTAGTGTTGCCACTGATACGCATAAATTCGAGTCATGGACCGCTCCGAGTATAACATCACGGGTTGCCATCTCTTACTTACAGTAGTTATGGCGTGAGCGCAGCATAAGCTCATTATTTTGGTTCGAAAGGAACTGTAACGGTGCATTCACATGGGGAGTTGGTGTCAACGCTTGATGGAGGGCGTGTCTGAAGCTTGGTGTTGACGCGACTGTCATAGTGACAACAGCCAATCACATTACTTTCCGGTGTTGCATGAATGCAATTGGCTAGCATCAGCGCTATTTGCATAAACTGACATTTGAGTTGGCGCTTGAAAAGTTGAGAATTTTTTTGGCTTGTTTGAGATGCATCGGCGCTGCTTAGACCGACCGTCGTATGACATCAAAGTACCGTGAGAGCGATTGGAGAGCAGATGACTCTTTACGCTTTTGAATCGCTCTCGCGGTACTTTGATGTCATACGCCGATCGGTCTGCGCAGCGCCGATGCATCTCAAACAAGCCTTTTAACTTCTGCCACGAGCAACGCAAGTGAAGCGACCCACAATTCAGTTCGGCAACGCATGACGTCACCCATTCAAAGTAAATGAGAAGTGTTAACGGGGACGCCCCGTGTGAATGCACCATAAAAGGCAGCTGCTGTTTCGATTGCTGAGCTCGTGACCGACGTCTGTCTTACTTTGCATAGCAAGGTCAGAAGCAGGTAAAGAAGCTGCTTTTGTGCTCAGTCAAACTGCTTTAAGGTAAAGTATCTAGTAAAATATACTATCAGATATTATTCACTGAATGTCTTTATCGGACAGAAGATTAACGCAAATGGCTAGAACTTGTGAATTGACTTGCTGTCAGACTTGCGGATCGCAGTTATATCCGCAGGCGCTGCAGATAATCCGTGGACGGGTAGGTCAAGTAAAAAAAAAAAATAACATTGATTAATTGAAAACACAGTCGGTCGTGTCTTAAATTAATGTAACCATAAGTATATTCTGTCTGTGCGTTCGTTCTTAAAGTGACAGCAGCCTAATAAACCTGCTGCTGTCTGTCATGAATGTTAATCAAGCAACAAAAGAAAAAGACAAAATCACTCACTGCTCCTGACTGAATAACTTTAGTATCTTTATAAGGATCATCAATCTATATTTAATTGTTACAGTGAGCACTTCAAATGCATGTGAATTTTGTTTGTATTTTTGTATTTTGTATTTTTTTTACAGCAGTATTTTGTATTTTATTTAAATACATTTGATGAGTAAGTATTTGTAATTTGTAACTAAATACTTTTTGATGTATTTGTGCCCATCTCTGTTTGTAAGCAGCGACACTAAAAAGTCATCTTCTCAGTCGTTTTGACAGCTCTAGGTAAGGAACAATGGCTTATGGCGCAGCATATAAATAAGCGCCCTGAGGAAAACCGCGGAAGTGGCCGTGCATAGAGTCGATAAAATGCATGGAAATTTAAACGCATTTAGCATTTGGTGAGTAACAGACCAAATATTCACAATTTTGACATATAGCTTGACCCTTCAGCCTTAATGTGCAGTTTTTCTAGTGTTGTTGACGTATGTTATATTAAATATTGAATTTTGATATCACGGCCGTGAACCATGTAGCCTAACGTTACTTGATATTGCTAGTTAGAAGTATTAGGTTATGTTCTCATTCATTCTAAATTTGGGTAAGATTGTGAGTGACAGACTGATTTGGTCACTTTTCCCTGAAGAAAAAGATTGTTAATTGTATTTTTGCTAATATTATTTTTAATAATACAGTGCCTTGCAAAAGTATTCATACCCACTGAACTTTTCCACATTTTGACATGTTACAACCACAAACAAAAATGTATTTTATTGGGATTTTATGAAATAGACCAATACAAAGTGGCACATAATTATGAAGTGGAATGAAAATGATAAATGGTGTCCAAAATTTTTTATAAATAAATATCTGAAAAGTGTGGCGTGCATTTGTATTCAGCCTCCTTTACTCTGATACCCCTAACTAAAATCCAGTGGAACCAATTACCTTCAGAAGTCACCTAATTAGTAAATAGAGTCCACCTGTGTGTAATTTAATCTCAGTATAAATACAGCTGTTCTGCGAAGCCCTCAGAAGTTTGATAGAGAACATTAGTGAACAAACAGCATCATGAAGACCAAAGAACACACCAGACAGGTCAGGGATAAAGTTGTCGAGAAGTTTAAAGCAGGGTTAGGTTATAAATCAATATCCCAAACCTTGAACATCTCACGGAGCACTGTACAATCCATCATCCGGAAATGGAAAGAGCATGGCACAACTGCAAACCTACCAAGACATGGCCGTCCACCTTAACTGACAGGCCGGGCAAGGAGAGCATTAGTCAGAGAAGCAGCCAAGAGGCTCATGGTAACTCTGGAGGAGCTGCAGAGATCCACAGCTCAGGTGGAAGAATCTGTCCACAGGACAACTATTAGTCGTGCACTCCACAAATCTGTTCTTTATGGAAGAGTGGCAAGAAGAAAGCCATTGTTGAAAGAAAGCCATAAGAAGTCCCGTTTGCAGTTTGCGACAAGCCATGTGGGGGACACAGCAAGCACGTGGAAGAAGGTGCTCTGGTCAGATGAGACCAAAATTGAACTTTTTGGCCTAAATTCAAAAGGTTATGTGGGGCGGAAACCTAACACTGCACATCACCCTGAACACACCATCCCCATCGTGAAACACGGTGGTGGTGGCAGCATCATGTTGTGGGGATGCTTTTCTTCAGCAGGGACAGGGAAGCTGGTCAGAGTTGATGGGAAGATGGACAGAGCCAAATACAGGGCAATCTTAGATGAAAACCTGTTAGAGTCTGCAAAAGACTTGAGACTGGGGCGGAGGTTCACCTTCCAGCAAGACAACGACCCTAAACATACAGCCAGAGCTACAATGGAATGGTTTAGATCAAAGCATATTCATGTGTTAGAATGTCCCAGTCAAAGTCCAGACCTAAATCCATTTGAGAATCTGTGGCTAGACTTGAAAATTGCTGTTCACAGACGCTCTCCATCCAATCTGACTGAGCTTGAGCTATTTTGCAAAGAAGAATGGGCAAAAATTTCACTCTCTAGATGTGCAAAGCTGGTAGAGACATACCCCAAAAGACTTGCAGCTGTAATTGCAGTGAAAGGTGGTTCTACAAAGTATTGACTCAGGGGGGCTGAATACAAATGCACGCCACACTTTTCAGATATTTATTTGTAAAAAAATTTGGAGACCATTTATCATTTTCCTTCCACTTCACAATTTTGTGCCACTTATAAAATACATTTTTGTTTGTGGTTGTAACGTGTCAAAATGTGAAAAAGTTCAGTGGGTATGAATATTTTTGCAAGGCACTGTATATCAAATATTGCCCAAATTTTGGATTTTGGAGTTTTAGTCATAAGACTTTAACATTATACATGATTAGCTTTAGACTAGTGTGAAACTGACTATTTCTGGGTGAAGTTATAAACAATTTTGAATAGCCTTCACATTTATCTACAGAATTACATTAGCAATCTAAATTCAAACAGATTCAGAAGACATGATTAAACTACTGGAGACAGATGGATTACTTTTATGCACTTTATGTGCTTTTTGAAGCGTCAAAGTTTTACTTACCATTCAACTGCATTGTATGGACCTACAGAGCTAAAATATCTTTCACAAAAAAAAAAAAAAATTCTAAAAAAAGAAAGTCACATCTGGGATGGCATGAGGTTGAGATAAATCATGAGAACTTTTGTTTTGGGGGAGAACTGTAAACTGACAAATGTTCATGTTGTTTTTTTTCATGGTAAGAAACGTTACAAATATAGCTTGTACTGAACCTTGCACAAGGTTATACAGAAATATAAATGGATCAAACATGGCTTCAACACATTTTTTAATAGATTGAGATTTTAGCCTCACACAGCTCTTTGTTTTATGGAAAAAGTTAGAGATAGAAACTGATTTTATTGTTTTATGCTGATTTATGCATGTTTGTATTAGGAGATCTAGTGTATGGTGTTAATGTTGTGTTCCAGACATCATCTCACCCAAACACCATGCAGGGAGCCACGACATTACTTGAGATTAACCCTGATCTCTGCAGTCACCTTGAGCAGAGAGGCTCATGGGAGGTAATTGTGCTCTGACAGAGCCTGTGGCGCTACAGGCAAGGATCCCCATCCGCACGCTCTTATACGCACACAAATATATAGACCGCTCGCCTGTCATTAAAGCGGAAAGCAAGAGCCCCCTCAGGGACAGAGATGGATGAGGTGTCAGTCCTGAACCTGTCCACAGAGACCTGTCAGTCCGACCCAACCGCACCACGGCCAACCATTAGAGCTTCACGCATGGCCCAAAGCCGCCCATCAACGGCTCAGGCTAGGAAACTTTGTGGTGCGCCGGAGCCTCTCATTCAGGAAGAGAGGAGCGGCTGATAGACCGGGACAAAAGAATTGGCTCCACAAAAGTGAGCCATCAGGGAGGACAATAGGAAGCCAATTCATCAATTTCAAGAGCAGCTTCACCTTTAGTGCAGTTTAAGGTACTGTAAACTTACGAGAAACGGAGGAGTTCTGGGAGACATAGTGTAAGAGACACTTAAAGGCTTGGAGAGATTTATTGTACAGACTGTGCTCGCTGGCACAATGCTCTCCGATACCTCTTTGTCTGGCTGTACTGCTCTATCCGTAACCCCATTACAAAAATGTGTAACTAGGTTTTTGCATTGTGGGAAATCATTAAAACAAACTGTAAGTGAGTATGTAGTCATTTAGCACAGGGGTTTCCAACTAGTGGGATGCTACAGAGCCCCTAAGGGGACATGGTGATGAAGAAAAAAAATTAGATATAGAATTTCAAAGGCCTGGTTTCACAGATTAAGCCAGGATTAGGCCTTAGTTCAGTTAAGACATTTAAGTAGCTTTTATAAACATGCCTTAGAGAAAACCATTACTGCTGTACATCTTGAGACAAAACAATGGCACTGACATATTTTAAGACAGGTCAGTGCAAGTTGCTTTCAGTTAAAACAGCTCAAACATGCATTTTAGTCTGGGGCTTAAGCCTTGTCTGTGAAACCGGGGGAATGTTTTCACGTTCTCTCACAAAAATATTGCATTTCCCCAAGAAACTTTGTGTTTGTTCGCAAAGTCCTTCGTGTTCTCTCATAAAAGAGGTTCTGTGGGATGTATTAGGAGTTGCTAAAGATAAAATCGTCTTCCAAAAGTAGTAGTAGTAGTGGATACATTTTTATGATGATTATTATTGGCGACCAAAAACAGTACCAGAATAGTTTAGTTTTGCAAGAGATCATAACAGCATTGAAATATGATCTATAGTTTATTTATTTACTATCACCATGTCCCTTTAGGGGCTCTGTAGGATGCGTTATGAGTTGCTTTGGATAAAAGCGTCTGCCAAAATAATTAAATCAAATTTTTATGATAATTATTATTATTGTTGACCCAAAATGGTACCAAAATAGTGAATTGTCCTTAAAACCAAACTATAAAATGTATTTCAGACAGGACCACTTTGGCAAGTTACTTGAGTTTATTGAAACACAATTTATCTTTGGCGGTATGGTTCCTTATGGGGGTTCTTGCTCCAAAAATAATTGAACATACAAGAGCTTTAACATTAACCCCCCGGAACCATCAGCTTGGAAATACATAGACAATTAAGACACTTAGTAATGTCTTTAAAAGCGAACAGTGATAATCATGTAGATGTGGCAGTGGGACGTCTATACTGTAGCTTGGTTATGAGGATGAGTGTCTCTCAGCAGTGAGGTCCATGCCAGCCGGGACTTGAAAGCCTTAGAAATCTGAAACAAAAGAAGACGACAACCAGAAGGTGCACAGTAATGTGCTCATGCTTATAATGGGGAGGTAGGGAGGGTTGCGAGCAGTTTGAGCATACTTACAGAGCAGTAATGCCACGTATATATGTCCCGTGTGTAATAGGAGAATGGTAGTGATTGGAGCGATTTGACAGCTGACCGCGTCAGCTGGTCGCAGCACTATGCCTACGTGGCCTGACTGAACTAACGCTGCGCTCGATTAATAATAAGGGTGTAACGGTACATGTATTTGTCCCACCATACGGATGTCACGGTTCGGTTCATGCAGTTGGACGACGAATACAGTCACTTACAGGTGATCCACACTCCAATCCAGAAGGGGGCGCTTGTGGTAATACAATGCTGTTTGCTAACTGACACAACAGGAAAAAGGGCAGAAGAAGAACAGCACATACGTGAATGACTTGAGCGCCTGAAAACAGTGTCCACTAGATATGACCAAGAGTGCATTCTGTTTACGGCTTAGTGCTTAATACACTATCCCCCGGTTTCACAGACAAGGCTTAAGCTAGTCCTAGACTAAAATGCATGTTTGAGCTGTTTTAACTGAAAGTAACTTGTACTGACAGATCTTAAAATATGTCAGTGCCATTGTTTTGTCTCAAGATGTACACCAGTAATGTTTTTTTCTAGGGTACGTTTATAAAAGCTACTTAAATACCCTAATTGAACTAAGGCCTAATCCTGGTTTAGGCTAAGCCCTGTCTGTGAAACCGGGCCTAAAGGAGGCATACTAGGGGACTAAATGCCGCTAGGTGAAACATGCTGTGATTTGCACTACTGTCTGTTCAAAATAAATAAAATAAACCTAGCACTGTGGATTTGTTCCTTTGTCCGGTAACACTTTAGTTTAGGGTCCAGTTCTCACTATGAATTAGTTGTTTGTCAGCATGCACATTACTAGGATATTGGCTGTTTATTAATACTTATAAAGCAGATATTAATGCCTTATTCTGCATGACCATATTCTACATCCCATAATCCTACTCAATACCTAAACTTAACAACTACCTTACTAACTATTAATAAGCAGTAATTAGGGGTTTATTGAGGCAGAAGTCATAGTTAATAGTTAGTTAATAATGAGAACTGGATCCTAAACTAAAGTGTGACCATTTTTCCTATTGAACCGAAATCATACTGAACTGTGACCCCAAAACTGAGGTACGTACCGAACCATGACTTCTGTGTACCGTTACAGCCCTAATTAATAATAATAATCATCAAAATAATTAATTATACATTTATTATTATTTATTAATACATTTCATAGTTTGGTTATACATACATTTGTTGTTTAATTAAACCTGTTGAGACCCACTAATTTAACACTAACACTTTTCAAAAGATAGATCACACCTGTCTTTTGGCTAGCAGCCTAGATTGCTACAACACATCACCCTTGTTATCTATCAATTTTTAATAACATCTAGAGTCTCGATGACACTGTTCACGGCGTAGTGTCCACAGTTACCAGGCCTTTGTCAGAAATGATCTCAGAATCAGTGTTATTTGCTGTTGGACATCAGCTCTTGTGATGGACCGTCTGGAGTGCTTTTGTCAGTGTTGTGTCATCAGCGGATATATTAGGGATTCGCTGATAGACGCCTGCTTTCAAACGCTTTCAAATTCAAACACTTCCGTGTGCTTTCAAATGCTCCCGTGCGTTGATCATTGTAGCCAATCACAGACCTATATGTTGAGCATGTGAACACAATGGCCAATCAGAGGTGTTTACGAATCTGCTCAACAGCGCTCAAAGCGTCACATTTTTAAAATTTCAGTACCAATTTGGTATCGAAGTTGGTACTTTTGACAACACTACATTTGATTAGCATGATTTTTGTTTCCATCCATCGTTTTTTATGCAATATCCCAAACTTTGAGTTAAAAAATGTGGAAAGAAACCTGGCTTAATTCACATAGTTCTAAAGGTGTTTCATCATGCAAAAAGTTGAACCACGAGAAGCACTTGCTGCTCTACTTTTAGCTGAACTCTCTGGAAAACCTTTTTTTTTTTTTTTACCAGAATCCCTAGTTGTCTGACATTGCCTTACATTGACTTTTTTCATGATTGGAGAACTTTCCAATTAAAATCTGACTCATTAAATGAACTAGATATTTGTAAACTCAAGATAGCTCATGTGAATGTGCATGGTTATATTCCTAGCATGGTCTGTCTTTTTAGTTGAGTTCCTATCAACTATTTGTTTGGGGGGGATTTTGTTTTATTGCCTTTTGATAAGCAAGAAAATACAAATCAATGCTGTACTTTCTGCTGAAGAGGATTTCAAAAATAGCATTTTCGTTTTAATTAGCATAGTCCAGAAATAAATATTTCAGGGATGCAAAATCTCCTAACAATGACGCGTGGACTGAGCTGGAACCGCTCGTGTTATAGAGCTATTGATTTGCTAATTGTGCTCCGTCTCAGTTCTTTGTTCCAGTGGGTTGTGTTTAACCTACATGACTCTGAATTTCTCAGGACCGCAGCTTGTTAAAAAGAAACTCCTACACTTAACATCTGAGAATGCATTGACTTGCTGTGCCCCTCTGGAAAAGGATTTCTATATAACTTTGAAAAAACCCTGCATTTCTTCTTTTATCTAGGTCTAAAAGATGTGACATTCTTGGCAACAATACGATGACTGTCGGCCTCCTCGATATTTTGCACAGATGACTTTGATAGCTGAGAGTACAGGGGATCTCCGGGGACTTTGGCGGGCCGAGGCATCCGTAGGGCTCGCAGCAGGTTGTCTGGTTTCTCGATCTGTAGGGTGCCGCTGTGGTCCACGGGGTTGTCTCGACGTGTCTGTTATTCTCTCAACACCTGGGATTATGCAGTGTCTCTTTGAGTCTTAAAGGATTTGGGCAAATCAGAAAGGGCAAGTCCACCAAGACTGAACTGAAGCCCAGCTATGGATTCAGATAAGCCGACTTACTCCATGGATGGTGCAACTGTTCTCCGTGCAGTGAAACAGCTGCTGTCCCTGAGCTGTGGCTTCGTGTTGGCTGGTTTCGTGCTGATCTCAGCACAGCTCCTGGCACCCTCTGTCTGATGGTTCCCTGGTGTGGGCGCTATGAATAGCTCTCTACCCCTCTCCATTTCCTCCTGTGTCCTGGCAACACTGATCCGCTGGCTGCCGGGTGCTGCAACATTGAAGCTGACAAAGCAAGGAGTGCAGAACTATCCGGAAAGCCAGATGTGAATATGTGTCCAAATGTAATTTGGAGAGCGAAAGACAGAGAGTTGAAGCAAAATGGGTAGATTTAAATACGTAGCTTTAAAAATGAATATACTTATGTTTCAGGAATATGTTCTGGCCAAGCTCAGGAAGACAGCATTGATGGAAATTAGGGGCTTAAAGGGTTAATTCACCAAAACTGAAAATTCTGTCATTAATTACTCATCCTCATGTCATTCTACACCAGTAAGACCTTCGTTCATCTTTGGAACACAAATTAAGATATTTTTTGATGAAATCCGATGGCTCAGTGAGGCCTCTATTGCCAGCAATGTCACCGCCACCTCTCAAGATCCATAAAGGTACTAAAAACATATTTAAAACAGTTCATGTGAGTACAGTGGTTCTACCTAAATATTATAAAGCGATTAGAATACTTTTTGTGCACCAAAAAAAACAAAATAATGACTTTTCAACAATACCTAGTGATGGCTGATTTCAAAACACTGCTTCTGAGCTTTACGAATGTTTAGTTTTGAATTAGTGATTCGGATCGCGTATCAAACTGGCAAACTGCTGAAATCACATGTATCGGTATGACATTGTCTAACAAGATGTTTTTCTTTAATTTTTTTATATTGTTTTTCCACCAAGAGGAAGTCATTTCCTGGAGGATAATGCCATTTAAGGAACTGGCTATATAAGCAGTAAGGTACAGGAGGCTGTGCTGTATCGTGAATAAGTCACGGCTGAAGGGCGTTGTTCAGCTGTGACTTATTCACGATACAACAATAGCCTCGAGTACCTTATTTTATAAAAGAGTTACCACACAATACAAATATTAAAGCCAGAAATATGTATCAATGCAACTTTCATGAAGTAAACTTTCAATAACGCCTTCCTTCCGCCGGACAAAATAATCCCTGACCGTAGCAACAGAAGTTACATTATTACACCATAAGATGGCGGCAAAGTCAGTAGCGAAGACTTTTATATTGAAAAGACTGAATTGTTGTGATTGTGAATACGTAACAAGACGCAACTGACAAATGCTTTGACTAGCGCTGTCAGTCACGGGAAAACCCCTTAACTGTTAAAAGGACAAGATAATACATCGGACATTTAAACAGATTTTTTATTATGAACATAGGACTGACCTGAAGGAAAATGCTAAATCTGAATGCAGGTAATAAACTCACTCACTCGATCTCTTACTCTTCTACATAATACTGTAATGAACAATATCAATTGAGAACAAACAGTTTACGTTGCTAAGAGTGGCTGCTAAGGGTGTTGTGTAGTGATACACTGAAACGTTGGGTGAAGCGGTCATAGCCGTGTTTTATCGTGAATAAAACACAGCTATTGACCAATCAGAATCAAGGACAGGCACTAACCGTTTTATATATATATATATACAATTTAATATTCTTTATATTTAAAACAATTTTTTATTACTGCGACATGAAAAATAAGTAGCCAATCTATGAGTGCCATGAAATTACCATGGTTAATGCAATCGTTGTATATAATCAAAGTATGGTATTACTATTTATTGTTATCACTGTACCATGCTGTACTGCCATAGTACAATTTTATTAAACAAGGCTATAAACACATGGCAAGCTGATGTTAAAAACCCTCATACATTTCCATTCCGTCTTTTAAAGCTGTCATATTCACACACAATGAGGGCTAAGAGTTCAGAAACCTCCCCGTTGCCTCTTGCCGCTATCATTCAAATTTGGGTCAGTATGTCATCTGTCAGAGACAAAAAACAAAACCGAAATGATGAATAAAAGGACCTCAGATCCTCAGACTAAAAACAATTCCAGCAGAATCGGATTAAAATGCCCGTCGTCTTTTCGTCCACAATAGTGGTGCTTCACAAACACATTGAGGAGCAGGTGGAGGCAGCGTCCAAGCCAATTCATTTGCACAATGCAGAGTCTCACTTGCCTTGATGAGCCATTGTCTTGGTTACAAGGGAATATAAAAAAACAGGACGTAACTGGCAGAAATGGTCACCGTGATTCTTTAGCGCCTAAATCCCCAGCTGGCCTGCGACTCGCCAGTTGGGTGTGTTAAAAGGACCAGATATCAGTGCGTGGGTCGCTGCCAGTCTTCTGGCCTTGAGTAATTAGCCCGCTCTTCACACCATCGCTGAGCTCACCAGAGGAAGCAGCAGTGGGTCTGGAAGAATGCGTCATGGTCACACACACACACACACACTTTGTTCTACCTTGCTGTTTATTGTGATTTTTGGCATCATTTGAGGGTAGAACTCAACACTTTACTGAAATATTTGGACTATTATCCAAAAGTTGCCACTGAGTGTAAATAGCAGTACACCCTAAAAACTAGCCACTAGCTATTTAACTTGACTTTTTTCCATTTTCTGTTTCAATACCTAGTGAGCTGGCTACAGAGGCATCATTTTAAAGGGATAGTTCACCCAAAAATGAAAATTCTGTCATTTACTCACTCTCAAGTTGTTCCAAACCTGTATGAATTTCATTGTTCTGCTGTACACAAAGGAAGATATTTGAAAGAATGTTTGTAACCAAGCAGATCTCGCCCCCCATTGACTACTATAGTATACTACTACAGCAGAACAAAGAAATGCATACAGGTTTGGAACAACTTGATGGGGGACTAAATGATGACAAAATTTTCATTTTTGGGTGAACTATCCCTTTAAGACTTCATAGGCCTCCCGATGCAAAGGCTGTTTCAGAAGGAACATAATTATGCTGCCTACTGAGATACCTGCCAGAATGAAGAAGGCAATCCCACAATGCATTGTGGTGAGGTCAATGAAAAAGAAATGAGAAAAATGTTAAATAAAAATATACATTACCGTTTAAAAGTTTGGAGTTTGTAAGGTTTTTTTTTATATATATATTTTTGAAAGACTGTGAGGCTGCATTTATTTGATAAAAAAGTAATATTGTAAAATATTATTACAATTTAACTATGGTTTAATATATTTTCAAATGTAATGGCAAAGCTGAATTTTCAGCATCATTACTCCAGTCTTTAGTGTCACATGATCTTTCAGAAATCATTCTAATATTCTGATTTGGTGCTCAAGAAACTTTTTTTTATCATTATAAATTTTGAAAACAGTTGTGCTAATTATTATTTACTGTCACTTTTGATCAGTGTAATGTATCCTTGCTGAATGAAAAAAATCTTACTAACCCTGAAAAAGTATAGTTCATTCAATACTAATATTGATAAAACAGTAATATTTTAAAGCGTACTATTGTATCAAATTGTATTCGTGGGCTGTGTATTTGTATTTTTTAACCCAGCAGTTAGGTTTGTACCATATTTGACCCAAATTTGGGTTGAAGCAACCCAGCATTTTTTAGAGTGCATGCAACACTACCATTAAAAATATAGTAAGTTACCCCAAAAGGGTAAATAACACGCATAATCATTGCCTTAAAAGCTCATTGCCGTCTATTTAACTGGTTTTGTCCATTAGAAGTTTAAATCAAAGATTCTAAGCTTCATTTGTCTTGTAAACGATCTTGTTTGTGTACAAGGTAGTCTTCTGCTCATAATTAACAGCTTAATTCCATTGTGGCGTTTCACATTATGGCTTTTAGCAAGTTCTGTCATTACACATAGCGTTTGTTTGAAAGTCTTCGGGGAGAGAATGAAAGCGTATTTTCTGCTCCATTTACTGTTTAATGAGTGATTCTGTCAACTTTTCTCCATGCACACTGTGAATACATAGATGGTTGATATATCTGGACTATGTAGTAGGCTACAATACATTTTACCCATTTGGCAGACACTTTTTATTTAAAGTAATTATACATGTCATCAGAATGTATAATATTAGCTTGTATTCCATGCAAATCGAGCCTTTGTTTTAGCTGTTGCTAGTGCAATGCTTTACCAATTACATCTTGTTTTTAGATTTTTGTTGCACCTATTAATCATGGCAACGAGGGTACACAATCTGTAAAAAAATACTATTCCCACACACTAAGCAAACACAAATGCTTCAACCAAAACCTGCTTAAGTTTAGAACCCAAACCAAGTTCTGTTAGTCTTTAAGTCTTGGTTTAGATGGCTGTGTTTTAGATATTTCTATTCAGTCAAATTACACAACAAACACCAATTAAGACCTCAGACACGATTTGACTTTGCTCCTATGCTGTGTTCTTTATCTGTGTGGAAAATATTGGAGGCTTGTATCTGTTCATTATCTCGTTTCTCTCTCCACCAACCCTCCCTCTTTTTTGCTATGCTCCTCAATCACTCATTATGGTTCTTTCTTTGAAGAATGGAATCTATTTATAGCTCACTTTTAGCTTAAAAAGCTGCTCGAGCTTTTCTTTTTTTATTATTTATTTTTATGGATCCGTGCCAGCACTTATACTTAGGCTACATTTATATCTATTGCCTACCTTGCCAATCTTTTTCTCTTCAAAACAAAATACACAAGTGACTTTTAGTTGAGTGTCACTGAAATGGTTTAAGTAATAGTTCAACCAAAAATAAAATTTATTTACTCAACCTCATGTCATTCCAAACCTGTAACATGCACAAACCATCGTCCCATACTTGAAATAAAAAACTCTTATCAACAAAAGCTCCCTGAGGTTTTCCGTCAAAATAAAAGTTTAAACGGTTAAAACGAAGAAATTAAGACAGCCATAAATATTTAGTATTGTAATGTTATAGTTGTAATGTAAAATAAAATGAGTGATATTTTTTTTACAGTGAAATATTATGATAATTACAAAGTATCACAATATTTTAGTAATTTTTAATATTTTATTTAGTAATAATAATTATTATTATATTGTTGTTGTTTTTACTGTTGTTGTGGTTATTATTATTATTTAAAGCCATATTAATACATAAATCACAATTTGTTGGCCAAATTGTGCAGCTCTACAAAGATGTACTGCAAACTTGGCATTTTTTCTAGCGCAATTTTTATCAGAATTACGAAGCCTCTCACATCACATGCAGAAAAAAAAAAAAAAATATATATATATATATATATATATATATTGGTTTTAGTTAAATCATAACCAACCAGGGAATGAATTAGTAAACGTGTTGATATATTAGTAAGTCATGAGAGTGAATTGTTAATTTGTGGTCACGATATACATAAGGTGCATCCCAATTTGCAAACTTATGCACTATTGTATGCTGTTTTGTAGTGTAAATAGTGTGTTCACACTAAAAAAATTCCAACAAGAAATATAGCTGCAAGCAGCGATGACGGGCCCAAGCCCCAGTGGCACCGCCACCCCGGTGGCTTCAGGGCAACTGTGCACAATGGGCAATATGCATTTTATCTGGGTAAATGTAAAAGAAGTGTGTCAAGATATGAGACTTCCTGTTTCCCTTTTTGTCATTACTTTAATCGCTCGCCTTATCACCATGTTCAGAAAGTTTGGTGTGAATCGTATAAACCCCATAGGAGTAGTAGTTTAAAATTCAGAGCCTGATTATTCAAAAAATCAACATTCAAACCAAAATAGCTGAATTCCTGTTGGTCGGAACTAATGACTGTAAATTAGAAAGTTGTCCGGCTCGATGAGAACAATATATGTTCCAAGTTTAGTGACTGTCGGTAAAACTAACCCTCCACTTTTTTCAAAAGGTGGCGTTACAGTGCTCCCTCTCCATGGCCATTTCTAAGGCTTTGCCCATGTCTACTGGCTGACCAATCTGTGTGCCGAGTTTCATGTAATTTGAAGCATGCTAAGAGCCTCAAAAACACCCAAGAATATTATATATTTATTAAAGTTTGATGCGTTGCCATGGCAACAGTATTTAAAATATCAAGAATACTTTCGCAGGTCTGCATCTGTCGTGTTTTGACATTATACTGAAGAAGTTTGAAGTGAAGTGGATAAAAATAAGAGGGTGAGTTCAAAGCTTTTTGAAAGTGACACACTTCCTGCTGCCAATTGGTGGCGCTATGACTTTGACTCACAATAGTCACATCCATGTGATCGGCTTCCTACAACAAACACACAGCTGAAGTTTCATCCCAATCAGTCAATGTATGCAGAAGTTATAAAACACTTCCTGTTTCCCTTCTTTCGCCATAAATTCGGTAAGTGCACTTTAAATACCTGGATGATGCACTTAACCGAAAAAATGAAGTGTGGAATGTTGGACACTTCATGCACTCAACTGTTGCAGCTTTAATTATGTAGCGGAGGGGGAGGGGCTAACAGACGCCGATGTTGAATGACAAAATAACCTTATAAAATTCATACACTACACGGTTGAGTGCATAGTGTATAGTGCATCATTTGCACACAACTATATTTTTTTCCCTACATGTCATGTGTAGGGCTCTGTAATACATATCCTAATTAGATTTTTTTCCCCCTCAAATGGTGAGGCCCTAAGGTATACCTTTTTTCTTTCCGCAGATCACAAATGGCGAAACTCCATAATGTCCAAGCAGGTTTGGAACAACATAAGGGTGAGTAAATGACGACAGTTTTCTTTTTTTTTTTTAATGTAGGCTACTTTCCTTTTAACCATACACATAAACAGCCACTGTTATGCACACAGGCGCACACACAAACTGTCCACAACCCTTAGGATTGAAAACACATTTGCAGTCCCATTAGCTTTAAATTTGACAGCTCGTATTTGACAGCCCCCTCCCCACCATATCGACAGACACTTCCCCCCGAGACCCTTTTGCCTAATGCTCAAACATGTCTCCTATGCATCCTCGCATTATCAGGGTTATGGAGGTGTGAGACCGCCTGAACGCGGCCCTCCCATATTCCGTTTTGTCGTACCTAACCTAACCTCCCCCCGCTGCAGTTCGGTATGAGGTAATGGGATGCTACTGAAGACGCCGCCTTTGATGTCTGGAAACAGATGGGCAGAGGAGGAGAGCTGCGTACTGACAGGTATCTCTCTCGTCGTATCTGAAGTCCAGAGGGGATGTGAAGCTCTGCAAGACAAACACTGAAGGAGACTGCACTGATTGTTCTGGCAAGTGTTTTTGACTCTTCACCTCACTTCACCTGAAATTAAACCCTGCCAACCAGACATTTAGACGCTGATGCTAGCCAAATTAGCCTCCTACAGATACTGGCTCTCATATATGGCCTTTCTGCTGATTATAATTTCCCCCACTGCCTTCACTCACATATGCCCATTTGTCATGGATTTGGTTCTTATATGGCTTGGCATTCACGTTCAAGAGTTTCCTTGAGAGTTAAATACAAAGTTTCTTCCACAACAAGCCCACAAACTGCTTGGAAATAACCTAGACCTTTTTTACTTTTCTCAATAGGCTACTTTCATGGTTAGGAAACCTCAATTGAACAAAAATTCCCCACATATAGAACTTTAACATGCTTTATATATATGCAGTAACTGATAAAGGCCAAGTC
The DNA here is from genome assembly GCA_039654765.1 of Mylopharyngodon piceus. Taxonomy (NCBI): domain Eukaryota; kingdom Metazoa; phylum Chordata; class Actinopteri; order Cypriniformes; family Xenocyprididae; genus Mylopharyngodon; species Mylopharyngodon piceus. Next base: position 6,684,299 of record CM077446.1, on the reverse strand, counting down.
CCATGCAAGTATGAAGAATATTGTGCTAGCAATGGTAAAGTATGTACTTTTAAGTATGAAATAGGCGTTATCAAGAAAAATTTGCTATATTTCTAACAGCATATTAGCACACTGTACCACTTATATTGGCCTGAACACTTCAAAAATCCACCAACAGTAAGACAGCATGCAGGTACCTTTGACATACTGTTTTGAAAATACTATAGTGTTTCATTCTGCTGTATTTAAAGGGATAGTTCACCCAAAAATGAAAATGATCCCATGGTTTACTCACCCTCAAGCCATCCGACGAACACAATCCGAGATACATTTAAAAATATCCTTAGTCCTCCAAGGTTGATAATGTTAGTGAATAGGGAGCCGCGTTTTGAGGACTTGCGCATTCTGCGTACGGTCGTCCGCCGAAAGCTAGTTATTTGAATTTATAGTTTTAAATATGGATATTTTTCTTACAAAAACGCATCGCTTCGCTTCAGAAGGCCTTTATTAACCCCCTCGTATGGATTACTTTTTTTATTAAGGATGGATGCATTATTTTTGACTTCAAAATGCAGCCCCCCATTCACAACCATTATAAACCTTGGAGGACTAAGTATATTTTTAAATATATCTCCGATTGTGTTCGTCTGAAGTCATATACACCTAGGATGACTTGAGGGTGAGTAAATCATGGGATAATTTTCATTTTTGGGTGAACTATCCCTTTAAAGCCAAAGTGAAACAGCATTGATACATCTATATGGCATGGCAGTTATTTAAATGGTGAAGAGTAGCAGACCCCTCTTTCTGGAACTCAGTTGGCTGGTGTCTAGAAACTATGAATCCCTCTCTGCTGTCCTTCTGCAATCAATCATAAGCACCATATATCATATATATTTCATATGTATAAGATTATAATATCAATCATTTGGTATTTATACATATGTAATCAATCACAATCTCTTATCTGACCGCAGTTATGTCTACAAGACCTTCATCACTCCAGTATTCATTTTTCTACTGTATAGATGTGATCCTGGCACGGCCCTGATGTAATTTATGAAGCGCTGCAGAAACATGGCTCTAGCTCAGGCTAATTGGTGAATAACTATTACCTCTCAGCATGACATGCTACTTATATGCCCTTGGGCTTCTGTTCCTGGTTCCTGTCTGAATAGTCATCTATTACATTCAGTGCTGAGTCAGCAACAGAAGTTCTGATTCGCGGGTATGTTAGTCTGAATTACAGCTGGATTCTTGTCAGAATGTAATGGATTATACAGCCTATGCTTATAGATAAAGGCGCAGTCCTTAAAACGGCAGATTATAACACCTTATTCAAAAGTTTGGGGTCAGTAAGACTTTTATTCAGCAAGGAAGCATTAAATTGATCAAAAGTGATAGTATAGAGACATTTATAATGTTCTAAAGGATTTCTATTTTAAATAAATGATGTTCTTTTGAACCTTGTATTCATCAAAAAAGTCTTGAAAAATAGTTTCTCCAAAAATATTAAGCAGCACAACTGTTTTCAACATTGATAATAATAAGAAATGTTTCATGAGCAGCAAATCAGCATATTAGAATGATTTCTGAAGGATCATGTGACACTGAAGACTGGAGTAAGATGCAGAAAATTCAGCTTTACATCACAGGAATAAATTACATTTTAAAATATATTGAAATAGATAATATTATTATCTAGTGTAATAATAGTGTAATAATATTTCACAAAATTGCTTTTTTTATTGTGGTTTTTGATCAAATAATTGCAGCCGTGGTGAGCATAAGAGACTTTACATATTACAAAAATTTTATAGATCCCATATATACATTATACACACAGACACACACACACACACACACACACACACATATATATATATATAGATATAGATATAGATATATAGATATACTGTATATGTATATGTATGTAAATATATGAATGTATATATATATATATATATATATATATATATATATACTGTATGTATGTATATGTATATATATGCACAGATAGATAGATAGATAGATAGATAGTATAAGTTATTGTCTGAATAAACTGATTTGCTAAAATGGATTGGAGTGGATAGAGTGAAAAATATATGCGTTTTTCTTCTTCTCTTGCTGTCTTCCTCAGAGGTCAAGTATTGTCAAAATAACTGCAAAATACTCAAGACTATCTATACACAGAGTCAGAGTGGAGGATGAGTTTCCTGTTGGACCATTGGAGTGTAAGGAACTTTTTGTATCTGTATTAGGAGAGGTAATTGCATGTGCTTGGCCATGACATCAAGGTGATTAGCCTAAGGCGAGACCACAGGCCAGGAACACCCAAACACACAGAGCCCTGTACATCACGGACAGCCTTACTGTCAGCTGTAAGGTGAACCCTCTTCATTATCTGTCCATCAGAAAAGAGGAAGACAGGCCGAGAGGGAGAGAAACAGCGTGACAGAGACCATTTGGAGATAAATGCATGGTGAGTATTTTTTCATACATAACATTATTAGCAGTGATTTGGATAATTTGGGACAGAGAGTACAGTTTGATTTTGGTATTGTTTACGCTCTGTATTAAAGGGATAGTTCAGCCATAAATGACAATTTTCTCATGTTGTTCCTTTATTTTTTTATAGGAACACATTTGAAGTTCAGTCTGTTAAGCATGGCTTCAGAAGACTTGGAATTCATGTTTGAGGTATGACCTTGTGTAATTTAGGAACAAAATGTGAAACCTCTTCAAGTAATATTAACCACAGACCTTATTTTACTCTTAAATTAAAAACCGCTTTTCTAAAATTTGGGAATTCCCACAGGAACCCGTGGTGAATTAGCCTTCCGGGTTGGCCTACAAACTGACGTTATTTCTGAACAGCTCTATTGTGATTTTTCCACTGAAATACTCTCTGATTTCCGGCTATGGTGTTTTAAAATACATCAAACTTCACCCAGCCCCAGTGAGGGGGTGAACATCACCCTTCGCCATCAACGTCACCCTCCACCTGCCAGTCAGCAGCCGAGACGAGAGAGAGGTAAATAAAGAAGATAATGAAGAAAGCTAATCGGATTGATCAAATTTCCTGTCACTAATGAAAGGAAAGTGAGTCTGGTTTCTTCCCATGTCTGTGATAAAGATGATTAAGTGTGAACATCTGATAAACTTCAAGCTCCAGTGAAAGCACTGAGGGAAAGACATGTGAGAGAAAGTGTCTAATTTTGTGAGCTATGCCTTATTAGAGCATTTTCAGGTGGTAGATGTTGCATTTTGTATCTCAATATGAGTGTTTCAGACGTGGTTGGTTTAGATTTTGGTTTTTGGTTGGTTTTGAGCTGCCTTGCCAGACAGCATTTTAAGTGTAATTCCAACGTAAAGGTTGTTTCAGATAAAATTATCCAGACAGACTTCATTTTGGCCAAATTCTAAGGCTGCATCGCATTTGTCCTTTGTAGATAAAGCAATCCCAGAATTCATTGCGATTAGTTCAGTGAAAAAATCAATAAAAATGCCCCAAAATGTAAAAAAAAAAAAAAAAATATATATATATATATATATATATATATATATATAACATCTGTGCCAACTTGTGAATTGAAACTAAACCAGTTCTTCAATTCTGAATTTTAAAGTTGCTGCATGCCTGTGCTTTTCAGTTGTAAGTGTACACCAGGGTTAGTAAGGTTCCTCTCAGTTAAGGTGCTTCCTATGTTTGCAGTAGACAGCAAGACAGCTCACTAGGTTTCTGCACGGGATCTTTATTTTCTCCTGCGTGATAAAACTGTAAATTAGCGGTCTTGGTTGATTTGTCTTAGATCTAATGCTAAAGAGCCTCATTTTAAAAACTGATATTCCCCTCACTATTCACCGCCTAAGTGAAACACCTCGAGGCAGCGTCCTCATTTGTTTGGTGTGTGCCACCCAATTTCCATTGATTCAGAACCTTGGAGCTTGTCGCTGTTGGCGGTTAAGGCGAAAAGAAGCACTAGAGGACCACAAAGCTCTTTTCACTGTATCAAAGGTAGCTTGTACAACGGGACAGATTGCTAACTTGCCTCAGCCAATGGTTGAACAAATGATCCAATGCTTTGTGGAAACTGGGCAGCTGTCCCTCTGTCATCCAGGTGGGCAGGCATTGCAGATCATGGCTTGCTTGCTCATACACACGTGCACATTTAATCTGTTCTTTCAAATTTTTAGAAAAGAAATGCCACAAAGAACCGTTTTGTCCTTGTAGGAGAGCCTTTCAAAAACATTTCAAAGAAGTTTATTATCTACAAGTTTCTTGTAAAGATTTTTGGGTAAGAATTCAAGTAGTAAATATAATATAATATAATATAATATAATATAATATACACTTACCGGCTCCTTTATTAGATACACCTGTTCAACTGCTCGTTAATGCAAATATCTAATCAGCCAATCACATGGCAGCAACTCATGGCAATGTTCAGATAGAGCATAAACAACGTCTGCAAAGTTACGACGCTCAAAGTTCAATGCGAAGGGAGATATTTTCTTTTAAAGAATTCTGTTTAAGGACTACAACAAACAGCTGGTAGGGACTACAATGAGTTTCTTCCCGGGTTAGTGACATCACTAACCCCAAAATTTACATAAACGCTGCCCCCGAGAACACGCAACAAAGGGGGTGAGGCCATGTTGGGCTGCTTTAGAGAAGAGGAAGAGTTGTTGTAGTAGAGTGTTGTTGCTATGCCATAATTTTACGCTGGACTGCTTCAATTCAACGCTGTATTTGCACAAAAGGTTAACATGACGGCACATGCTAGTTCGATATGTTGAATCAACTCCACAGCAACTACATACATTTATCCGCTAACCATTCAGAAACATCCAGTTGCATTCTAAAAGTTGTAACTTCTTCCTGAGTCTCTCCATCAGTGTACGACTCCGGTTTGAACAATGTAAGGCTGAACACCGTTACTGACAATCGTCATTTTGGCTGCGTGATATTCTCCAGCTTTGTTGTTGTTGAGCAACCGAAGCGTGAGCTGTTAAAGCTCCGCCCTCTTCTGGAAAGTGGGCCGGGAGCAGCAGCTCATTTGCATTTAAAGGGACACACACAAAAATGGCGTGTTTTTGCTCACACCCAAATGGGGCAAATTTGACAAGCTATAATAAATGATCTGTGCGATATTTTGAGCTGCAACTTCACAGACAACTTCTGGGGACACCGGAGACTTTTATTACATCTTGTAAAAGGGGCATTAAAGGTCCCCTTTAAGTCAATTCTGAAGGCAAAAGGTGGTCCAACCCAATACTAGGAAGATGTACCTAATAAATTGCCAGGTGAGTGTGTGTTGTTGTGTTTTGTTATATGTTATGTTATGTTATGTTCAGGAAATTTAAATTTGGCCATACCTGTTACAACACAGTCTTTCCAGCAGGAGGTCAGAACTTCCTTTTGTGAACAGACGTGCAAATGTTCATAGTGCATTTAGAGGCAGCATCTTACGTCTTTCCATACCACACTAATGGAATTACATGAGAGATAGTGTACAATCTGCCTCTCCCATCAAAATCAGATCTGCGTGTCGTGTCCCAAAGCAGCCTTTGCCTTTTTCGTGTAATTGGATATCTGTGGTCCATAATGAAACAGCTGTAAAGCCGGAGAGCTCAGATAGGGCGAGTGTTTCCTCTCACAAAGAGAACTGCTGACTGGAGAAGCGCGGGCAGGTTGTGTCCCCATTGTGGGCTTTTGATGCAATTTCCCCCAGCCAGTGGTAAAACACATTCAAAAGAACTTTTAATTAAACTTCCAATTAGGGAGAATCTGATAGGGGTCTTTGCTCTCTCTGTCAAACGCGATGTCATCTTTTTAGGACCCTTGAATGTCTGTTCTTCATCTACTGTGTGTTTTGGTGCAGGAAGTTCTCTGTTATGGTCTAAAAGGTTTTTTTTTTTAAACCCTAACCCTAAGAATGGAGCGTAACTATGAATTATACCTCAAAATGTGTTGGTTGTTGTGGAGTGGCTTGTTATTACTTTTCAAAGCCATCATACTGAGGAAAATGAGAAAAAATCACATTAACATTGAAGGAGGAAACATATTTAATGACCATATATCATAGACAATTGGAGGGTGGATCAAGTATCTTGGTCAAACATCTAGAACACCCTAGCAACTAAAAATACTAGCATTCATAGACAAGCATCACTAACATTTCCTTCAGAAAATCTAGTTTTGTAACAGTTTCCTGTCATTCTTGCATTTAAGACTTTTACATGGACTCAAAAAAGTGTTTTTTGGAAGCTACTTTGACTGTCGACATGACCTTGTCTGAATGTTATACTATAAATCTAGAAGAGGCCTCTATAGCCTCAGGGTATGGCTGCACTTTTCAAATCCATACTAAGTAAAAATTGTCTGAAAGGAACTAAGACACCGTGGACAGTGAAATATTCTTTTCTGTGACAGTCCTGTGTGTTTCATTCCTTTTTTGTCTGCCTGCTTTTACTGTTTCTAGGATTTGGATTCTGTTGCAGTGCTTGCAAGGTTGTGTGTTGATATTCTTTAAACACACAGTTTTTTAATTCTAATTTAATTAATTCAGCTCTACATTTTCAGTTCTAACTTTGTTTTGTAGATAATTTCACCCTTAGGTGTACTATCTATATTAGTTTTTTTAATAAAAACTTATTAAAATTGAAAATTTCCCTTTCACTTTGGCCTTGTCCCAAATTGAACCCTGATCCCTAGAGGTCTTCCTCCGAGTCGACGCTTTGCCGCATGGACTGTTCGATAAGGCTTTTGAAAGGGTGAAACGAGGACACAAATACACGTGAGCATGCTTCTCAAACCTAAAATGTCAAATGGGACACCCTACGGTTTCTGTGAAGTTTCGCGGTTGTATGTGAATGAAGGCCACAAGATCGCAAGTCCACATCGAGTGTGTGATTTAGGATCTATGACTGGATCATATCTTTGCACTTCTAGCAGTTATTTCTTTTGCTGTTTTATGTTTATTCTGATGTATAGGCAATAGAAAATGTGTGCTGAGTGTCATAACAACAGCAAAGTCTCTAATATGGAATTTCATTCATGCTGAACCAAAGTCTTCAACCTACAATTGTTTTGGTGCCTCACAAAACACTTGTTTTTCCTTCAGGAAATGCAAATCTTGAGCTTTTTACCTTTTACGAAGCACATCTGCGACTCTGCACTACATATATTGTGTATCATCTTAGCTTGTGAACATCAAGAGGGAAAGCTAATGGTTGGGGTGGGGGGGATCTTTTCGTTTTATGAAAGCCATCTGTTTGCACGGGAGGCAAAGCAATGAGATGTGTCCCTGGAGCCTTGGGCTCCATCGCTATGCTGTCAGGGAGTTTTGAGACAGTTTGCAGAGTTAGAGGGGGTCCCTGGAGGGATGACCATTGTGGGCATTACATAGAAGAGAGTAGGTCTGAGCCCTCACTGCTAATTGAGCTAATTAAACCTTCTCAGAGGGGGTCCTAATGAGGCGCTAACGAGGGTTCTCTAATTACATATTTACTCATTTATCCATGCAGTGACTAGAGCTCACTCTCGCTCTCATCAAACTGTTTGATTTTTCTCAAGGAATGCAGAGATTTGCCAAAGAAGTGTAAGGGAGACCAGGGACTATTGTAGCTTATTATAGAAAAGTGCTGCTATCTTTTTGTTTTAAAAATACTGTATATGTGCTAAAAGTGATATTTAATAGTACTATTTAAATTGATGAAGAATATTTAAATTGATGAAGACTTAATAATCTGTGTTTAAAGCAAAAGTCTAGGTGGTATCTACATTTATAATTTATTAAAACACATTAAATCATTTATACTAACCTATATCGATCATCTTAAGTCTTCAACTAGATAAAGTCGACATGAAATGAATATTTTCTAAATGCATGTAATAGATCTTATTGTGAGGGATTCATTGCAACGGACATATCTAAAAAATTCAGTCAGTAAACTGATGCTTAGAATCAAGTTCCCGCTCTGCATTTTTGCTTTTTCTGTAATCCATTATACTCAAATGTACACCGATCAGGCATAACATTATGACCACCTGCCTAATATTGTGTTGGTCCCCCTTTTGCTGCCAAAACAGCCCTGACCCGTCAAGGCATGGACTCCACTAGACCCCTGAAGGTGTGCTGTGGTATCTGGCACCAAGATGTTAGCAGCAGATCCTGTAAGTCCTGTCAATTGCGAGGTGGGGCCTCCATGGATCGGACTTGTTTGTTCAGCACATCCCAAAGATGCTCGATTGGATTGAGATCTGGGGAATTTGGAGGCCAAGTCAACACCTCAAACTCATTCTGATCCTCAAACCATTCCTGAACCATTCCATTTTTGCTTTGTGGCAGGCGCATTATCCTGCTGAAAGAGGCCACAGCCACCAGGGAATACCGTTTCCATGAAAGGGTGTACATGGTCTGCAACAATGCTTAGGTAGGTGGTACGTGTCAAAGTAACATCCACATGGATGGCAGGACCCAAGGTTTCCCAGCAGAACATTGCGCAAAGCATCACACTGCCTCCGCCGGCTTGCCTTCTTTGCCCACACACCTGGCCATCCACGTGATGTAAAAGAAAATGTGATTCATCAGACCAGGCCACCTTCTTCCATTGCTCTGTGGTCCAGTTCTGATGCTCACGTGTCCACTGTTGGCACTTTCGGCGGTGGACGGGGTCAGCATGGACACCCTGACTGGTCTGCAGCTATGCAGCTCCATGCGCAACAAACTGCGATGCACTGTGTATTCTGACACCTTTCTATCAGAACCAGCATTAACTTCTTGAGCAATCTGAGCTACAGTAGCTCTTCTGTTGGAACGGACCACACGGGCCAGCCTTCGCTCCCCACGTACATCAATGAGCCTTGGCCGCCCATGACCCTGTCGCCGGTTTACCACTGTTCCTTCCTTGGACCACTTTTGATAGATACTGACCACAGCAGACCGGGAACATCCCACAAGAGCTGCAGTTTTGGAGATGCTCTGACCCAGTCGTCTAGCCATTACAGTTTGGCCCTTGTCAAACTCATTTTTCCTGCTTCTAACACATGAACTTTGAGGACAAAATGTTCACTTGCTGCCTGATATATCCCACCCACTAACAGGTGCGTGATGAAGAGATAATCAGTGTTATTCACTTCATATGTCAGTGGTCATAATGTTATGCCTGATCGGTGTATGTCACAACATGGACGAAAAATCTGTCACTATTTCCGTTTCATTGTGACTTTAATGAAATTATGTTCATTTATGTATTTTAAAGATTCAGTCTTTGAATTCCACCATGCAATTTATATTTAAATACAGTTTATGTAACTAGATACAGTATGGATCGCCAGGCTTGAATCATACGATCATAAAGGACAGAAAATATTGCACAGTGTGCCCCCGAATTTTGTGTTGTTACTCACTCTTGTTTTTTATTGAAGAAATTTAGAGTGTTACAATTGACCCTGGTCTTTTTAAATTCTTGACATGAAATTGAGTTGCTTTATATCTTTTCTTTGTTTCTAAGAAAGCATTTTCTTTAGCTATTGTTGTTTAAAGAGTGAGGTTGATGGAGTATTCATTCAGTGATGACAATGAACAAAAATAACAGTTTGTTACTTACTGTAGGATACTGGCTCTTTACCAGAGAGAGAGAGAGAGAGAAAGAGAGAAGGCGGAAGACTGACAAACATCCGCTCCCACAGCAAGGTGGGAAGCAGGTGACAGAGGAATGAGACTCTGATAAGACAATGACACATCTCACTAATGCATCCAGGTACTGTGAGAGGAGGCTGCATGTTCTCAATGATGTAGAATTCATCAAGAATACAAAGCAGCGAGTGTGTGTGTACAGTAAATCGCTTCAGTGCTTCCCAATAATGCTGGAATGTGTGCGTGCCATGGGATTAGAGTGGGATGTATGCCTCCATGCTGTGTGTTAATACGTAACAGCAGGCTGTGTTCTATTAAAATTACTCGTTTCCAGATAATGCTTTATTGTCCTACGATTGAATCAGTTTCATTATTATTTATTTTAACTAAGTGTTCACATTTTCTGTAGAAAGCTTGAGACGTTTTGGGCAGAAGTCACCACCAGGATGCAAGGATATTGTGGGTGGTTGCCAAAGGCATTGCTATGCAATTGCTAATGTTGTTCTGTGTGGTTTTTAGTTTTTATTGTCTTCCAGGTAGAAAATCAGTAGTAGTATACTTTAAAAGCACAAATAAATGTGCGAATATACCAACGGGAGGCTCAGAAGAAGTGAGAGGCAAATTTCTAACAACATAACTAATGTATATGTGTTTTTCTGTTTGCATATATTTGACAGAAACAAACATACACCAGATGGTGAATTTCAAAAGCAAGATAATTATAAAACATTGCCGTTTCATTGATGCTTCTGCAACAGAACTAAATCATATTCTCTCTTCTCATCCACGAATGTGCGCTCCACTGATCCATTGGCATCTTCTTTTCAATTTTCCGTAGTTTTAATGTCAGCCCTGTTCAATCAATGACGCTAATAACACAAAGGGCCCGGAGCCTGCGAAGATAGAAGCTTTACTTTGATAGCCAATTAGGCCATGCTTGCTTTCCTCAATCCGTTTGTCATAAGACTCCATGAGTCAAATAAATATCCAAGGTTGCCTGACACAATTAAAACCAGGAGACATGGCATAACGAGTCTAGAGACTTCACAAGACAAAGTAGCGTTTGTTGTTGTTGTTGTAGAAAAAGCCTTGTATAGCAGCGAGAGAGTTTCTATTGGTATAGTGGAACGTTAATAATCCGTAAATTAATGTAATTCTTTAGATAGCGGATTTGGTGAGCTGTCTTATTATGCCTTGGCCATGGTTTTCTCATCATTTTTCTAGTGATCAAGCAGTGTTTAGCCTTTTATTGAGGCCTTTCCAACCACAATATGAAAGAAAATAAACATCAATTTCATTGTATACATAATGTTATTGATTTATATTATACAAATCCCACAAGACTATATCAATAAGCAGCTTAATAGCGCAGTAGCCTTTGATGTAACAATATCCGAACCCACCAGGAAACCAATGGCAGAGTCTATCAAATGAAAGTCTGTGCAATGAGATTTCTTATTAATGAGGGTGAAATACAGTGGGGTCTGGTTGGAATAAAAGCAGCATCTGGGGACCTAAGTGATCCCACAAGTCAGCTATATTATGGTAATGAGGTCTTGGAGAAACCACACTATTTAGAGAGACAAAGGAGCTCTTTGATGCATTAGGAGCAGGTATACTCTTGACAATAGATTCATGGCTTCACTGCATCTTCCATCAGTGCAAAAGAGCTTTCTGTAATCAATTACGATTTGCTTTGTGTTGTATTGCCAAAAACGCTGACAAGGCTCCATTCATGATGCCATTTATATTTTATTTGTTAATGTGAATGTCCAGGTCACATTTTACCCAGTTATGCATTTTTTCCCTTATTGTATTATTGCATAGAGACATTTTACTTTTGAGTATTTTTTTATTATATTATATTTTATTATATTATATTATATTATATTATATTATATTATATACACTTGGCTCTCGAACAGACAGTCTTCTTCATTTTATGTGTTCATAAGTAATTTCACTTGTTTACTTGGCTGAATGTACCCTGTGACACTTTGTGAATTCAGTACAGCCATCCTTGAGACTTTATGAAGAATATACAGTAATAATGACTCAGGCCCACACATTCTGTTCTCTCACATAAGATTGTGTGGTTGGATAAAAACGCATCTCTAACGATTGCCTTGACCATGCTCTTACAGTTCCTTATCATGAAGAGGTGCTCATCTGGGGCATCATGTATAAAACTTTGCGTAGATTTCATCCTAAAAGTGTGCGTGAGCACAAAAGCTAGATTTTTGTGTTATAAAACTGTATGTATGCCTGAAACTGTGCAAGGTTGGCTTTATAAATCATAATTATCTAAATATTGTGCGCAGGTGTATGTGCTTTCAGTTTGCCTCCGTCTCTTCCCTGAAATAGCCATATATGGAGCTTAAGACTGCCTTTTTATAATATTTATGATCTCACTGCATATTTAAATGACCAGTAATTTTCAATAGATCTGTTGGGTAAAATAATAAACGCAAAGCAAAAAAAAAAAAAAAAAAAACTTCTCAGACTGTGAGATGGCGGTACTGCTGTCTGAGGTAGAGGCATAAAAAGGAATTCTATTTGGTGGGCTCTCTGCTGGAAATTCAAATAAAAGAAAAACTGTGGAGTGGGAGCAGGTAATGGCAGCAGTTAATGCTGCCACCTCTGTGCCCAGTGTCCAAGGAATAAAAAAAAAAGTGGTTGATTTAAAGGTTGCTGTAAAAAAAGAATCTGCACATAGATAGTTAGTATGACTAGTGGTTGTCAATGAACCACTGACCTCTCGGCCTTTGATGTGAGGGTGGGTGTGGTCATAGGTGAGACAGGAATAAGTGGCATTGTTCCGGAGTTCAAGGGTGATACCGACATGATTAGCATTTTGAAAGATTGTAAGTACATGATTTACTTGGCGCCATCCAGAGCGCCATCCTGTGTGCCATCCTGTGTGCCACCACTGCTGCCATCCAGAGTACCACTAACAGCATTCTATGTGCCACCACCGCAACATCCAGAGCACCACCAATGGCAGCCTATGTGTCACCACTGCCACCATCCAGAGCACCACCAACGGCATCCTATGTGCCACCACCGCCGCCATCCAGAGCACCAGCAACGGCATCCTATGTGCCACCACCGCCGCCATCCAGAGCACCAGCAACAGCATCCTATGTGCCACCACCGCTGCCATCCAGAGCTCCACCAATGGCATCCTATGTGCCACCACCGCCGCCATCCAGAGCGCCACCAACAACATCCTTTATGCCACCACCGCTGCCATCCAGAGCACCACCAACAACATCCTATGTGCTACCACCGCGACCATCCAGAGAACCACCAACGGCATCCTATGTGCCACCACCGCCGCCATCCAGAGCACCACAAACAACATCCTATGTGCCACCACCGCCGCCATCCAGAGCTCCACCAACGGCATCCTATGTGCCACCACCGCCGCCATCCAGAGCTCCACCAACAACATCCTATGTGCCACCACCGCCGCCATCCAGAGCTCCACCAACGGCATCCTATGTGCCACCACCGCCGCCATCCAGAGCTCCACCAATGGCATCCTATGTGCCACCACCGCCGCCATCCAGAGCGCCACCAACAACATCCTATGTGCCACCACCGCGACCATCCAGAGAACCACCAATGGCATCCTATGTGCCACCACCGCCGCCATCCAGAGCGCCACCAACAACATCCTATGTGCCACCACCGCCGCCATCCAGAGCACCACCAACAACATCCTATGTGCCACCACCGCGACCATCCAGAGAACCACCAACGGCATCCTATGTGCCACCACCGCCGCCATCCAGAGCACCACAAACAACATCCTATGTGCCACCACCGCCGCCATCCAGAGCACCACCAACGGCATCCTATGTGCCACCACCGCTGCCATCCAGAGCACCACCAACGGCATCCTATGTGCCACCACCGCTGCCATCCAGAGCACCACCAACGGCATCCTATGTGCCACCACCGCTGCCATCCAGAGCACCACCAACGGCATCCTATGTGCCACCACGGCCGCCATCCAGAGCACCACCAACGGCATCCTATGTGCCACCACCGCTGCCAACTAAAGCGCCACCAACAGTTACATTCCACACATTATATTTAAACGCAGCCGTATTGCCCTAGCATTCTGCACTGCATTTGGAGGGTAGTCAGAGTAGTCATTACTAGGGTTCAGTGGGAAAGGTAGATCATGTCTTTGCGTAATGTTGTACAGCACTGCGCAAGCCACCACAATACGGCAAACCTTTGTAGGCCTGTACAGTACGGTGCCGCCCGACGTATCCCAGCACCTCCACCGTCCTTTCATCAGACCAATAGCACATTCGACCACTGACCTTGTCCGACAATGTTTGTCATTGTAGTGCCTTTCTTGCACTCTGGGGTCTGTTTAGTGGAGTGAGCAGCCAGGTTCTTAGGGGGTAACCACTGTCTCCTGAGAGTTACAACATTTAAAAGTACAGTACGTTAAAAAAAGTTACATGATTACACACAATGACAAGCACACTTCTGTCTTTGTCAAGTAGCCATCCGTCCTGCACACATTCTGTTTGTAGTCTGTTCCCTACACTACTGTTGAATAAAATGTAGGAATCATGGGTTGACCCAGGCCATCTCGCAACTATATTTGTCAGAGACAAGTGCGCATCATGTATGATTTGCACAGTCACTGAGTGGAAATGTTTTTGGTAATGGAAAGTAAATTCATTCTCAGATGGTGCCTTTATTGCAGCATGAGTGCAGTCAATAGCACCGATTACACTGGGAAAACCGGAGACCGCTGCAAATTTCATTTTAATTTTGGCCTTTTCAGCTTGTGCTTAAGGAAAACGGATGTATCGTGGTGCCGTCCCTACTATGGCATCCCATACATGTGGCATGATGCAGCTCAGGGATGACTGTGACATCTCCGATCGGTCTGCCAACTCCCGCTGAAAAGTGGCCAAGTGGCCTAATGTAGTCACAATACTTGCAATGGAACAGGTAGAGTGTGATTTCTCCATGAGGGTCTCTCCAATACTGGCCGTAATTCAGAACACAATTCCAAGAGGATTGCCTTCGGGAATCTAAATCGGCTCATGAAAACACGCTTCCTCCACATAGTATCATTGGCGAGGTCTTCCAATACCGCTAGCGTATCCTTTGTCTCGATGTCCTAAAACACTACACGCACGCACACATATCCCTTTTTATGGCCAATTCATTTAAGTAAATAAATTAACACAAAGTATTTGCACATGGATAAATGTTAAATATATTTTTATTGGTTAACTACATTTCCGATTGAGGCAATTTACTTACAAATGGTGTAAAAATGGAGTTTTTAATCATTCTGTTCACTTTATTGCTTGGCCATTTGGTGTCGCTAAATCACACTCACACCACTAAAAGTGTGCGTACACACAGTCAATAGTGTCCGTACAGTGCGCACATATTTACGCCGTTTTTTTTTTTTTCTTTTTCTTTTTTATGAATCATGGTATGTACGTGGAAAACTGACACATTTCTATGCCAATGTTGTGCTTACACAACGTTTATACATCAGGCCCCTGGTCTTTATCTGTCAAGGAAACTCTTGGCAACAACAGTGTAAGCATCAACGAGAGAGCATCAGGGTGAAGGCTTTGAATTACAAACATTTAGAACATTTAGGAATTTTAGCAGTCAAAGAGTTCTGTTGTGAGTTTAAAAGAAACCTAAAGCAATTAAGAGAGGATAAATAGAACTGAATTAACAATATATTCTCTGAAGTTCAGGCTGTGGACATAAGTCAAGGGCTGTCAGTTTTTTATGAGTAATGACACATCAAACCGCTCTTGTTTAGAGAACTTGCTTTAGAGGTACTGTGAAATTCTAAGACCTTGAATATTCTTTAAAGACATCTTTCCTTTCAAACATTCATGAAATGAATAATTTAATCAAATTATAGTGAAAGATTAAACAAACATTGTTTCAAAAGCATTTACAACTTTGAACTTAAAAAACCAGAATTTAATTGAAATCAATGGCATGTGGTTGTCTTAAAAGAGAAGGCAATAACAGTTTTGTATGCTTATATTAGCAAAATACTGTTGTTATTTTTAAACCTTTAAAAATCGTTTTCGGTAATTGAAATAATGCTGAAATAAAATATAAATAAATATAAGATGGAAAAACTTAAACAAAAATTAGAAATGTTATATATATAAATATATGTATATATTTAAATAAATAAATGCTAATTCAAAGTATTAATAAATGGCAGCAGCTATTTACACTAAGTGCAAATAGCTGTAGATGCTATGTACACTAAGTGAAAATAGCAATATATTCTATTTACACCATGTAAAAGTAGCAGTTATTTGCAAGAAGTGTAAATAGTAATTATATGCTACTTTATATTGGCAGATACTGTTTGCACCTCAGTATGTTTGTACATTAACAGGATGCAATAATATCATAGAGTGTAAATGATTATATTTATTAAAATTATTAAATGGATGCTGCCTTACTAGTAAAATAAAAACCCTCCCTACACCTTCCCCTAACCCTACCCAATAAATACTTTTAATATTATTAAACACTCGTTAGGCAGTTTATTTCCACTTTTAGAACATTATTTTCATTTTTATTGAAAATAAATGTCTTTCTGATGTGATATGTGATGGGAAAATGGAGAAGAGTGAGTTCGGCAAAAGGCGAATTTGAACCCGCGCCGATCGCGTTAAAAGCCAGGTCTGCGAGCCTTACTCACTACTGCTACGCCACTGAAGATATTGAATACTGTGTGTCTTTTTTTAAACTTGAGTGGCCCAACCAGACATTGGTAGGCGGAGCTAGTGTAAATAGCGTTTGCCAACAAGAGACGCTATTTGCACTTAGTGTAAATAGACACTCCGTTAATGGATACTATAATAGTACATAAATAATACCAAAATAACAGCTGTTCAGCTGTTATTTTTAATAATCTTTTATTAATAATCTTCATTAGAAACAGAAGTACTACACCGATCGTAGATCATCTTCAAGGAATTTTAATTTCGTGTCAGTTTGGACGTGACTGACAGTGGTGCCCATGTTTATCAGTTTGACCTATTCAGATCTGTTGCGAACATGTTTTATTGCATTTTCAGCGTAATTAGCCAATCAGAGTGATGAAGAGAACATGATAGGTGGGCACTTCCTCTTTTTATGTGACATTTGATGTGACATTTCACTTGTATTTCATCCCTGTCTTTCTGTTACACTGTAGGACCTCAGTGAGAACACATGCTGAGCTCAAGGGAGATGGAAACTATCTGCTGGCATTGCTGTTGGACTGTGTGAGATCTATCTATCTATCTATCTATCTATCTATCTATCTATCTATCTATCTATCTATCTATCTATCTATCTATCTGTCTGTCTGTCTGTCTGTCTGTCTGTAAGGAGGCACTGCTATTTTGCCTCATCGGAAAGAGCATCTTTGGTTGAAATCCTTGTTCTAGTCTTAGTAAACAAAGGAGGCGGTGAATTAACAAAACATTCTGTATTTTTAGCCTTTAGTTGAACTTGAACTTAAAACATGCTAATTGTGGCCTTCGTGCGAAATGCAAATCTCTTTAAACCAAGTATACCCAGAATCTCTTCCAGCTCTCTGGTGACATTTAACCATTTCCCTATTGCCACTTGGACAATTACATCAATTGTAACAATTAGCCCGGTCTAGATTGTGTTACGGCTAAGTGCCATTTAGCCAAACAATGCATTTGAGTCAAATCAATGGCCAAGAAGAAATCGCATCGATCTCGGGTGCGCAATGAGAAAATGTCTCATCTCTGTGTTTAATAGTGGTCAGGTTAGCCTTCACGGGTGCTGGCTTGGTGCATGCTGGCGTCGCACTAATTCCGTCCCTTTCTTCCCTACAGAGATGAATAGATTGAGTCTTTCATTAGATAAATGGTGCCCAGAGAGTTTTAATGAGGGAGGACAACTGCAACTATCTGTCTAGTGACCTATTATCATCTGTTATTGCGCAGAAATCTCATTTGACTGGATTTTTAATTAAACTGCCGCTAAGTAAAAGGGCACGTGTATTCTGCGGCACAAGTCAGGGCACCCACCGGTAATCAGAGATTGCAGGTAACTTTTAATCATTCCTGGGTGCCTTATGGGAGTCGAGCTGAAATGTTATATATATAAGACACGTATTAAGCCAGACTGTGTTGAAAAACCCCAATCAACCTTTGAGTACAAAAAGAGGTATTTTATGAATTTATTCCCTTTGTTTAACATGGTTCAGAAGGTAATTCGGGTTATGTGTTGCTGTACTCAAATGTGACCGCACTCACTGGTGGCCCGGGCACCTTTAGCTCTGTCAACTTTAGAGTTACTTGCGTGAGATTAATTTAGTCAAATAGTATCCTTCTGAGAGCACTCCGGTGATGATGCTTGTGATCTCAAGGCAGCATTGTCTCTCAGAGTCGGGTTATTTGCTGGTTAATGTAAACTTCAGTCGACCCTAGGGAGCCCTATCCCTCCAAACTGACACCAAAGTCAAATTTTCTGCTTGCTTTTTAGCTGCCTGCACCACAGGTCTCCTGCTGTTTGCAATCAGGAGCTCGCAAAAGCCCAAAAAGGCTTTGATCTGTGTGATGTCTCTCTCTTTCTGTACTGTGCTGTTCACCAGCTTTCTCTCCTCCTGTCCTTCAGTGTGGCCCAGGGTTGTACGCCATTCAGAGAATGCCTTTTATTTTCCAATTAAATTCCTACATTTTGATTTGACTTAGTTGAAGTGACAAATAGATGTGGAATTGTAGGTCGAATTTGAATTCAAGGAAGTCAAGGAAATAATAATAATAAAAAAAATCATATAATTTGTAGCTGTAAATGTTAAATTTCCGTAGCTTTTAATAATAAATGTCTTTATCAGCAAGAATTACCCATAAACATATTAATATGGAAAGAAAGTATTTGGAATTTCCAGAAATTAGTAATAATAATATGTATTATATACCATCTCTCTCTCTCTCTCTCTCTCTCACACACACACACACACACACACACACACACACACACACACACACACACACTCTATATACCATTCAAATGTTTGGAGTCTGTTCTCCAAGGCTGCATTTATTTGATAAAAAATAAAACAGTAATATTGTGAAATATTATTACAATTTAAAATAGCTTTGTTCTATTTTAATATATTTTAATATGTAATTTATTCATGTGATGGAAAAGCAAAATTTTCAGCATCATTACTCCAGTCTTCAGTGTCACATGATCCTTCAGAAATCATTCTAATATGCTGATTTGCTGCTCAAGAAACATTTCTCATTATTATTCATGTTGAAAACAGTTGTGCTGCTTAATATTTTTGTGGAAACTGTTACATTTTTTCAGGAATCTTGATGAATAGGAAGTTCAAAATAACAGCATTTTTTTGGTAAAAGTTTTTACAGTCAATTTTGATCAATTTAATGCATTCATGCTGAATAAAAGTATTAATTTCTTATATATAATTGTTTTAGTTTTTTATTTGGAGCAACATGAGGGGAGTAATAATGACAGAATGTTCATTTTTAAGTGAATTTATTTTAAATTCAGTCAAATACATTGTTTTTGGGAGGCTAATATGTGTCTCTCTCTTGTCCGTGATATGACAGCTTGTATTAAACCGAATGGGGTTAGCTGGACATCCAGTGCTAATAGCTGGTTTGCTTGGCATTATATTTTGTTATTCTTGTCACATTTCAGTTCATTATTTAACTGAAAATGCCCAGAATCGTACAGTCACCCAGCACTTTCATTATGTTTTTAATGGCCTACAACTCTTTGCCAATTCCCTCTTTTTGTAGAAGCATTTTCATATTTTGGTTGGGTTACTCCATGAAGCTCTGACTGGCTGTTGTCTTCCTCCCCTACACTACTATTTTGTTTTACATTTTCCCCCCATTCTCTCTCTCTATCTTTTTTTTCTTCATATGCAGCAGTTCAAAGTTTAGTATTTCAAAGCAGCTTCCTTTTGAAGGGAAGAGAATCTTTGAATTATGCATTGGCTGTTTAGAGCGAGCTAAAGTAGACTGGCTCCAACCAGGGGGAAACTGAGGCTTCAAAAATCAGGCGGTTAATGAAAAGAACCACGTTCTCTCTCTCTTTCTCTCTCTTTCTCTTCCGTCTCTTGCCTTCCTCCGAGCTTAACTAGGCCGGGGGTTGCTGCATCTTTCCTCTCATCACTCGCTTTTCCAGGCAGCTCTGGAGGAGCTTGAGAATGTGTTTGTTACACTTTCTACCTTTGCACTGAACCGAGGGCATGTGTGCTTGTACGTGAATTTAGTGTGCTGTGTTTCCTCACCTGTGAGTGTGCATCTGCATTGGGGAAGTAACTAAGTTAAAGTAGCCATGCTACTAACTTCATTTTTCAGGTCTTTGAGACAGTTTTCTCTCAAAAATTGCTAGTCAATTCCACAAATAATTACAAAGAAACTGCAAATATCACATTTAAAGGTAGGGTAGGCAATTGCGGAGATGCTAGCAATAGCAGGTTAGCTTTGAAAGCATCCTCCCTACAAAGCGCTCTCTAAAGCCACGCCTCCTCCAAAACACTTGAACACGTAAAGCAGGGAGCAAACAGAGCAGAGTCTGCAAAGCGTCACGAGAGACGGCGTTAAATTACTTCATGTCTCAAAGCACATAACATTACAATAATAATGAATGTAAGCAACTTACAGAGCTCTTAATTCATTTTGCTGTTGATAGTGTTGACTAGAAATGCATAGAACATCACGGGTTGCCATCTTGTAATTACAAGATGGTTGGTTAAATGTAAAATTTTGAAGTAGAAAGACTAAAATAGTATTTTCTTGTAAAACGTACTCCAATAATCTTATTACAACTTCGAAAAATCATTTTTACAGTGTAACAGCAGTTTAGTTGTTTATAAAGTAGTAGTTTTTTCAGTAAGAGCCTATTTTTTCATTAAGTAGCAGAGTTTTATTACAGAACGTTACACATGTTTTTTCTTTCTTTTTCTTTAATATGTTGGACATTTTCATTTGTTTTAGTGAACTGGCTTGATTTAATTACTAAAGTCTCTGGTGGAATTTTGTGTCTTTTTTATAGTAAAATAATGCTGCCATTCATTATAATTTTTAGTCAAAATTTGTTTATTAAAAAATGTTTTTGTAACAGCAAATCTCACACCAAACAACAACACAATGCAAAATAAATCGCTAATTCTGCTAGGATTTTCTGAACAGCACGGGATTCGTGTCAAACAGACGGAGCGCAACAGAGAAATTAGTGCAAATTTAGATAAAAAAATATGCATTTTCATGCATCATAAATGTACGTTCTGCCTCTGACCTGTTATCGCTGCAATTGCACATTTGTTTTTCTGTATTATCTACGATTTAGTGATTTTAAACTGTCTTTCTACATTACAACTGTGAACACGTTTATATTGTATATGCTACTTTTTATATAGACCTTTTCTATACTACACATTTTTGCCACACAATGCAGACCATTTAAAAAAAATAAATGTTATTTTATCTGACTGAACAGGTCACTAGCTTTTATGGTAGATTAATAGGGACAGTTTCTAAAAAATGCCATCTAGTACATTTTCTAGTACAATCTATGACTAAGTATTTTGGTAATTTGCATTATTAAGATGCGTGTGAATGATTCAGCCAATGTCATCAAAATCTTGCTTCAGTAGCTTCAGTGGAGCTTGGTGCTTTTTGTTTGTACTTTGTCGTTCTTGTAGAAGCATGTAGCTTGTTTTCAAAAGAGTAGCTTGACTGTAGTACTCTTCAAAAACTTGGTCAAGCTACATGATTTAAAGTAGCTTCCTTAACATTGGTATGCATGATGCTTTGGTGAATGTCTGTGAAAGTGGTGATTATTCTTCGCTCTGAGAGGGATGCACTATAGGAGCTGGATGAGGGAAGGATGGGAATGTACTCCAGCTGAGGGTGGAACAGGTCTGTGGGATGTGGTATTTTGGGGAATAGGATTGTTTGATGGCACCTCCACCTGGTAATGGGGTGGTACTACAACCAACTAGTTCTGTGAAGCTTGTACTGCCTCTTGTCTAGGGTTGGTGAGGTCTTAAGAACCGGTTCCAAGTGAATGATTTTTGAGTTCAATTTTGTTATTTGCATGCAGACAGAATACAATAAAGTATTCTGTTAGTGTTCTGCAGTCTGAAATGAATTTGATCAGAGAGAAAGAACTGAATGTGATGGATGCTGTTAAATGATAATAAACTGGCAAAACTGCATGTCTGTTTTGCGATTGAATGACTGAATCTTTTTAATAAATCATCCAAAAAGATTCACAAGTTAATCTCATGAGTTATTGTAATTAATGACTCGTTCAATTACTGAATCAGTTAGAAAAGTTCTTGACTCACTCACTGAACTGCACTGACTTACTGGAGCGAGTTAACAGCATTAAAAGAATCATTAATGGAATCATTAAAGAGCTTGAATCAATAAGTGGGATTTGAATTGTAATCAGAATTATGAAACGTCATTCAGACGAAATGCGTTCAGAGTCGTGGCCAAGAAGATTCACAAATCTCATGAGTTATGGCCCGTTCACACCAAGGATGATAACTATAATGATAACGATAAAGATATAGTTTCAAAAATCATTCTGAACTTAAAAGAATAGCAGAGGCCACACCAAACTAAAACGATAACAGCACAGAGGAATGATATCTTTGGAATTGGAATTCCCTTTTTAAAATGATTTTTTTTCCACAGTAAAAATGTTGACAGCCAATCAGAATCCATCCTAAAGACCTCAAACATTTAAAACGGCAGATGACAGAACGGCAGCACGTGCTTATAATAAACAGGATGTTATCGTGCATTGGTGTGAATGCTAATATATAGTTATTCTTGGTGTGATCAGGCCTTTATTGGAATTGGCTTAATGACTCACTCAATTACTGAATCATTCAGAACAGTTCTTGACTCAATCACTGAACTGCGCAGACGTATGGAGGAAGTAAAAGCACTAAAACTTTTGTTCCTTAAAAGCACTAAAAGAATAATTAATGGAATCATAAAGGAACTAGACTCATTAAGTGCAATTTGAATTGTAATAAGAATTATTAAATGCCATTCAGACAAAGTGCGTTCAGAGTCATTGCACAGCAGCTTTCCCAACTAAATGAGCCACGGACTTTGATTCCAGGTTCGAATCCAAATCGCAACATGTCCCTATTCAGAAAGCATTGTGCTAGCAACACCAAGGTTGCTGATTTAATTTCTATGGAACATGTATCGAAAAAAGATATGAATATGGGCAAATGACGTGACGGGTCATTTTTTTTGTCCAAAGGCCTTAATAATAATAAAAAACAAAGATATGACATCCAAAAGTAGTACATCTAGCTAGTACATCTAGATCTCTTTTATTGAATCCAAAAGTTTTTAATTATATTTTGCTACATATAAAGGTATTTTACAAGCTAGTACATCTAGATCTCTTTTATTGAATCCAAAAGGTATTAATTATATTTTGCTACATATAAAGGTATTTTAAAGATTTTGAAGTGTCAACAGGTCATTCGATTTAACCGTACAAAGGCCAATACAGCCATTTCATTTGTGATTAAAATATCTTAAAATGTAATAAATGTTTATATTTTTTTATTCTGGCATGATTTTATATCATATATCAACATATTGCAAAATGGTAATAAAATTATGTGTAGAAGTCGTTGCTTTGTTGTGAGAAAGAATGTCCGGAAAAATGAATTTCATTGATGTCATTCGGAGTAACCAATATAAAGGGACCATTTTGGATCAAGTCATGCGGTCAATATCATGTGACAGGATGTGACATCATTCAGACACCTGCAAAGGACCACATGGTCCTGAAGCAAAGTAATTAACTCTCTCTTAACTATTTGAACAATTGATGTTTTCACTTGGTCATACGCATGTCCCGAAACATCGGGTCATTCGGTACAACCACTATAAAACATGGAAAATGTTGTAATATTTTAAAAACTTGTACTAAATATAAAATGTTTGATTGTCCTTTTGCTAGCTAGCTAGCTAGATATCAGCCTGTTAGCATTGTTTGAAAATATCGTCATTCGGTATAACCAAAAGTGTCATTCGGTAAAACCGAAATTTTGGTTAAACTGAATGACTTTTTTTGGTGACAAATTTTGTCCATCTTGTAAAAAAAAAATGACAAAAGCAGTGTTAATTGATTATAAAAATCACATAATCTCATTGTTAACACTTAATAAAACTTAAAAATTATCTCCATTATGTTTTTTTACACTTTCAAAAACCTTATTCATCAATGACCCATACCTTGAATGCACTGTAAGTCAATTTTAATGAACATGTCTGCCAAATTCATAAATGTAACAAGCCTCAAAAAATGGGTTCTTCAATACACAACTACATGAAGTCACCCCATCACACTGATTCTGTTTAATCACCACCAGAGAAATGTAACCTTCAAAGCACACGCCAACAGTCTCTCAAACTGGGTTATGTCTTTATCATTAATAAACAGACTTCAAAAGGCTCTGAATGATAGGCTGGGGGTTGGGGAGCGGGGCACATTAATTATTCTCTGTTACTGAGTGGGTCTTAGAGTGTAATGGTCTCCCTCATCGGCAAAATGACTAGGGGTCTATTTCTGCAGGGAGAGGCGTTTACGTCTCAGGGTATAATTTGTGATATCTATGGGAAAGATCAGCCACGAACCCTTTGGAAGCCCTGCAGGGGGTCTTTTTCCTCTTCCTTTCCCCTATTTTCCCCTCTTCCAACTCCCACTATCTTCCTAAATTCTCTTTTCAGGCTCATGCTTCATTATCCACACTTATTATTAATCGGAGGTTTTTCTTGCTGCATCGGTTTGAGTGAAGGAAAAAAGTGCCAATCGATAATTTGCCGGGAAAAAATCGTTTCAGTTCTAAATGTGTTCCTCAGATCAGTCATCGCCCCTTCACTGCAAACTCGAGACGCAGACGCTAACTACTCACCTGCGGTGGCAATCGATGACCAAACGGGGTACGCAAGTGGAAGAAAATGGGATCGGTCTCGTTCTCCCTCTCATTTTCTCTCAGTCTGTCTCACTTTGTTTGAGGTTTCGATTCATTGGATTTCAGGACTGTGAAATGTGGAATCCTAGAGGAGAAATACTGGGTGAGGGAGTTCATAATGCTGACAACTCTTGAGGAATCCAGTGAGATACAGATTTTTTGATTGATAAAGGACTAGTTCACACTAAAAAGTACAATTTTGGCATATAGATTACTTGCCCTCATGTCATTCCAAACCTGTTTGACTTTTTCTTCTGTGTAACACAAAAACGGCAGAGTGTCCGAGCTTCTGTTTTCCATAAAATGAAAGTGGATGGTGAGTTATACTGCAAAACTCCAAGAAGAAGTTCATTGATAATCACTATCAAATCTCATTCCTGCTGGTTTTCAATTAAAAAAAGGTTGGATTTAGTCAAGTCATATCACCTTTATTTATAGAGCGCTTTATACAATACAGATTGTTTCAAAGCAGCTTCACAGTAATAAACATAACAGACCCAATGAAACCAGTTCAATTCAGCTATAAGTTTTACAGAAGACAATAGTGTCATTACCCAATTCAAGTCAGTTCAGTATTGATTCAATTCAGTTCAATAGCGTTGATGTTGCAAAATTCTTCAATTATGAAGCAAATTCGATTCCGCTATAAAGCAGCTCTACAGAAGACAACAGTGTCATTATTCGGCTCAATTCAGTTCAAGTTTTGTCCTCATCTAATTGTTTCAGTGCAGTCAAATTGATAATATTACTGATACTGAATATTAAGTGTTTTTTTTTTTTTTTTTTTTTTTTTAAATCCCCAATAAGCAAGCCAAAGGTGACAGTGGCAAAGAACCCAAACTTCATGCGGTGACAGAAATGGACAAAAAACTTTGGGAAAAACCCAAGTTTTGGGATTTATAAACACGTAGCACCAGGTTTGATGCCATTAATGGCAACCACTATTGTTTCTCACATACACTATATTGCCAAAAGTTTTGGGACACCTGCCTTTATGTGCACAGGAACTTTAATGACACCCCATTCTTAATCCGTAGGGTTTAATATGGAGTTGGCCCACCCTTTGCAGCTATAACAGCTTCAACTCTTCTGGGAAGGCTTTCCACAAGGTTTAGGAGTGTGTTTATGGAAATTTTTGACCATTCTTCTAGAAGCGCATTTGTGAGGTCAGGCAGTGATGTTGGCGAGAAGGCCTGGCTCGCAGTCTCCGCTCTAATTCATCCCAAAGTTGTTCTGTCGGGTTGAGGTCAGGACTCTGTGCAGGCCAGTCAAGTTCCTCCACACCAAACTCGCTCATCCATGTCTTTATGGAGCTTGCTTTGTGCACTGGTGCGCAGTCATCTTGGAACAGGAAGGGGCCATCCCCAAACTGTTCCCACAAAGTTGGGAGCATGAAATTGTCCAAAATGTCTTGGTATGCTGAAGCATTAAGAGTTCCTTTCACTAGAACTAAGGGGCCAAGCCCAACCCCTGAAAAACAACCTCACACTATAATCCCCCCTCCACCAAACTTTACACTTGGCACAAGGCAAGTCAGGCAAGTACCGTTCTCCTGGCAACCTTCAAACCCAGACTCGTCCATCGGATTGCCAGACAGAGAAGCATGATTCGTCACTCCAGAGAACACGTCTCCACTGCTCTAGAGTCCAGTGGCGGTGTGCTTTACACCACTGCATCCGACGCTTTGCATTGCACTTGGTGATGTAAGGCTTGGATGCAGCTGCTCGGCCATGGAAACCCATTCCATGAAGCTCTCTACACACTGTTCTTGAGCTAATCTGAAGGCCACACGAAGTTTGGAGGTCTGTAGCTATTGACTCTGCAGAAAGTTGGCGACTTCTGCGCACTGTGCGCCTCAGCATGCGCTGACCCCGCTCTGTGATTTTACGTGGCCTACCACTTCGTGGCTGAGTTGCTGTTGTTCCCAATTGCTTCCACTTTGTTATGATACCACTAACAGTTGACCGTGGAATATTTAGTAGTGAGGAAATTTCACGAATGGACTTATTTCACAGGTGGCAACCTATCACGGTACCACGCTTGAATTCACTGAGCTCCTGAGAGCGACCCATTCTTTCACAAATGTTTGTAGAAGCAGTCTGCATGCCTAGGTGCTTGATTTTATACACCTCTGGCCATGGAAGTGATTGGAACACCTGAATTCAATGATTTGGAGGGGTGTCCCAATACTTTTGGCAATATAGTGTATCATGTGACACATTTTTTGGGTGCTTTTTGTCCTTTTTGCAGTTTGAACTTTTGCCTTACATCTTATTTTGTGTTTCACAGAAGAAACTAATACTGGTGAGTAAGTGATGACAACATTTTCATTTTTGGGTGAACTGGCATTTACACCATGCCGTGTTCCTGCCGTGCCCATGACACGCATCGCAGGCTGTTTCAATTATAAATTATGGTATCATTTTCATGTATTCATTTCTAATGGTTAGGATTTTTTATTTTGTTAAAGACTACAAAGACCACGAAATCAAAAACTGTTGCCGTTTGCTCTGCCTTGATTCTTTAATACACGAGTCAGCAACTTATTAATATTTGGTGTTTTAATTTAGCACCGACAGTCAATTTAATTATTGGCTTATTTCAGTTGAAACCAATTTGACAGAACATATCACTCTAGTCATATCATTCGCTGACATGTCAAATTCAAAATTAAAGAATTGTGAAAATGAATTTAAATAATATTAAATGTGTTACGGAGAAGAATCTAAAGCAATGACTTGACTTTTCAGACTTCATGTCAACAAGAAATACAGAATGCCGCTTAATTAAATTCATGACAGAAAGCCTCCTGCAGCAATGAATTAAATTGCCAGAGCTCAATAACTGACAGGCAGACATTTTAATATGGACAGTTCTAGTGAAATCCGAGTTGTAAGATCCTAGAATCACCATTCCTCCATGATAACCCTCATCTTCTTAACACTTGTAGTTTCAGGGCCACCAGTCACTGTTTAACAGGCAAATGGCCATGCACGTCTGGTGAGCAGAAAGGTCAGGGTTATTGAATATCTCACTTCCTGCCCTTTCCCCACGCCACTGCACAGCCAACAAGATGGAAACATTAAAGAAGATTTCAGCGCTCTGACAGGCACGGGTCACATCACCCGAGAGCGGCTGCCAATTTTCCATTTCAAGAAATCCTCAATGCCTTCATTTGCCTTTGAGGGTGTGAAAGCAGCTCTGTGATGATGTGCGTCCCAAGGCCAGGCTGAGTCTTCAAAACTGGGAGGTGTGTTGACGTGTTTGGCCAGGAGGATGGAAATGAGTGTTTGGATCTGGTATGAATTTGATATTGATGATTTTTAAAGGAATATTAGAACTGAAAACCAGATGTTACACAATGAAATATACATTTATACAGGAAAAAAAAGTTAAAGGGATAGTTCTTCCAAAAATGTCAATTTTGTCATTTACGTTGTATATATTACAATATTTGGCTAGTTTGTGTCAGTAAAATGTAATGTTTTTGAAAGAAGTCTCTTATGCTCATCAAGGATGTTTATTTGATTAAAAATACAGTAAAATATATTGTGAAATATTATTATAATTGTTTTCTATTTGAATATATTTTAAAATTTAATTTATTCCTGTGATGGTGAAGCTGAATTTTCAGCATCATTACTCCATTCTTCAGGGTCACATGAAAAATCATTCTAAAGCCCGGAACACACCAAGCCGATGGTCGGCCGGCGGGCAGTTTTTGTTTGTCGGCCAACTAAGTTTTCTCAGTGTGTTCCGCACCGTCGGCTGAAGTTGGTCCTCGTCGGCTTTTTTTCGGCCGATTCGACATGTTGAATCGGTGTCGGAGCTCGTCGGTCAGTCGGGCCATCTGATCATTCTGATTGGCTGTTCAGCTACTGCCACGGAAAGGCATTTCTTCTTACGCAGGCGCAGAATGGATGTGCTACTTAGCCGTCAGGTGTCAAGCGTCGGTTTGGTGTGTCAGGGCAACTTTGGACCCAGACGCTACCGACGTGAGCCAACCCCGCAGTCTGCTTTCGTCGCCACTAGCTCATCGGCGTCGGCCTGGTGTGTTCCGGGCTTAATATGCTGACTTGGTGCTCAAGAAACATTTTTTATCAATGTAGAAAAAAGTTGTGTTGCGTAATATTTTTGTGGAAAAGGATTCTTTGATGAATAGAAAGTTTGAAAGAACAGCATTTATTTGAAATAGAAATCTTTTGAAACATTATAAATGTATTTACTATCACTTTTGATTAATTTAATGCATCCTTGCTGGAAAAAAAAAGGTATTATTTAAATCTTACTCACTCCAAACTTTTGAATGGTGTATTTGGTAGTCACAGTATACTGATAATATACTATGATTTAACTTGGTAAAATACATTTATGGATATGTTGATATAATTCGACCACTTCTGCTCAAGCACTTCTGCTCATAACTCCTTAGTGTAATTTAAAAAGGAAAGTATTTGATGAGTTTTACACTGTGTAAATTTACCATTTGCTACATTACTGTGGCATTTTCTGTTCCTCTAATTAACCTTTAACCTCTGTATCCTA
The DNA here is from genome assembly GCA_039654765.1 of Mylopharyngodon piceus. Lineage (NCBI taxonomy): Eukaryota > Metazoa > Chordata > Actinopteri > Cypriniformes > Xenocyprididae > Mylopharyngodon > Mylopharyngodon piceus. The sequence goes on along the minus strand of CM077446.1, from coordinate 6,655,079 downwards.
TTTTAAACGTTGTAAATGCCTCCGTTTAGTTCAATAAAACTGCCATCAAAACCTTGTTCATGACTAACTAGCATTCATTTGTTGCTTTTCTGTAGATGAATGAGATTCTAATCATGCATTTTTCTTTTAAAGAGAGCAAAGCGGGGTCTGTGGATCCATAGATTATTCAAATTCAGATCATATGAAGTGCTAGTTAGATATGAGGACGGTCTAAAAAAGAGCGTTTGCTAATGAGACTGGTCTCATTTTGGTGGCTCTCATAGTTAGCACTTCTCGACAGTGTTTGTTTCACTCTTGAGTGTCAATTAGACGGCGCGAGGAGAACTTCTGAAAAGCAGTAATTTTCTCTCCTGGATTAGCTGATAAGGAACTTTTCACAATGGCTACACTTAGCCGTTTATAGTCCAATTCGGAAATATAGTCAAACAAATGCAGCGATAAGGGTTTTTCATGTTTTTCCATCAAAGCTTTTTTCATTTAAACTAATCTTCAAAGCGTTTTCCTGTTTATTCGTGCTATTTGAGTTGTGACACAGAGAGCTTTGGTTTATTCGGCTTAAACAGCCAATCATAAGGTTGGTTGGGTTTCTGATAACAGTTTGGTTTTATTGCAGCTATTTTTTCACCTATAGTTGTGTCATAGTTCTTCAATTCTGCAATTCATCATCGGCTGTAATCAATCATATCATGTGTATTACTTATATTTTTCATCATGTCTCTTCAGAGATTTGATCCCAACCAGGCCGGTTTTCCTTGTGTTCAGCTCTCTTGTGAGAATTCTTTGTTGTCTCCATCTCCTCGATGGGTGTTTTGACCCTATTGTGACTCCTATCCAGATCTCAGCAGCCTTCAAACCCCAGACAATGTGGGCGAGCTGAGCACTGACCCAAGACCAATGGTACCTGCATGTATCTAATAAGGCCTATTGGGGGTTTGCTGCAGACCCTACAATAAACCTGACATGTACAAATGGAAAGGTTTGAGCGGGTAACCTTGCACAACATTGTTGGAATTAAAAAATGCTGCAATGATTCGTCATTTATATGGTGAGGAGGAGTATGGAACCTCTGAATTCATAGATTAATAGACCAATGTATAGCCTGACAGGGCCGGATTTACCTCATATTGTGACAGGCAAAATAAATGTTTGGAAATTTCTGTAAGAATGTATTTAGGGTTTAATGCAGAAATTTGTGCTATAGAAAATGCTTTTTCATAGCTTCATATGTCTTAATTTGCAGTGGCCCAATGTCTTGGCAAGACTGAATTGAATTTGATTGATTAAATTGGTAATCTTAAACTAAAATGGTAATTGGCATGACTAGTAATGTTACCCCTTTATATATGTTCAGTCCAATATGGATTCATCTTTAGACCTCATCGGTAATGATGCAGAAACCTTGAATCATCCACTTTCTAAATATCAAATGCTCCTTTAAGTCTTTAGTCAGTCTTTAGCCTTGAGAACAACTAAGTTATAAGGGTCATCATTCTTCTAAAAATCTCCATCCATTTTCATCCCTTGCCATTTCAGGAGACACCATCACAGACACTTACTTTAACCATCTGTGTTGCTAACCGTTGGCCCGTACTTGATAGAGGTGACAAAAGAGAGAGAGGTCAGGAAAAAAAAACGGAAGGAGAGATGAGAGGAAAGGAAATACTCGCAGCAGAAAGTTGTTTGGGCATTCACCTCTAAGCACTCTGGGCTCTTCCGTGTCCTTCCCATTTCTGCGTTTCATATTCCACATCCACAAGCCTCTTGAACACGCACAAGAGCCCCAGAATCATAAGTTAACAGTTGCCATGGCAGTGAGCTCGAGTTTCGGGTCTTTTCCCACAGGCACAATGATAATTCTCATAGTAAAAATGGATGAATTGCTTGTCCGGCTGCTGTTTGGATGTATTGGATGCATGATAAATCCCTAGCAGAGTGGAGTACGCTGTACGGATTGCTGTGACATTTGAGGTGCCGCTCATCCTGGATTTGTGGTCACTACACGGGGCGTGGACAGCACCAGACCTCTCTGCCGTGAGAAGTGGATTTGCAACACCTCACATCCACACTGGCAACTTCACAAGCTTTTGTTTTTCACTTAATATGTGTGAGCTTTTTGAAGTGTTCTCACAACATCTACATGAGGGACATGGTGGACCACAATGATTTTTCTGACTTGTTGTCACTTATTTGACAGGTCCAGAAGAGAGGAGACACAAAGGGATAAAAAAGGGTTAGTTCACCTAAAAATGAAAATTCTGCCATCATTTACTCACCCTCGTGTCGTTCCAAACCCGTAAGACTTTTGTTCGTTTTGGGGACACAAATGACGATATTTTTAATGGAATCTGAGAGATTTCTGTCCCTCCACTGACAGCTACGCAAGTGACACTTTGTTGCTTCAAAAAGTTCAAAAAGAGATCATAAAACTAATCCATATGAATTGAGTGGTTTAGTCCAAATTTTCTGAAGAGACATGATCACTTTATATGCTGAACAAATTGAATTTAAAGTCCCCCTGAAATCAAAATGTAAGTTTCTTTAGCTTTTAGTATGAATATGTTAGCCTTAAGGTTATGAATAAGCTGGTGTGTTCCAAAACAATGACAAAATTTGCATTTAGGAGATATAAGCATTCAAAACTTACAGTCTCTCACTTCCGCTAAAATGGATCACGGATTTTCATGACATCACATCGCACTTCAGCTTCTCATCAAATCTTCTGTCCAATCAAATACTCTCTAGAATCTGAAGTCCCGGCCCCTCCTACACGATCAACAGACACTGAAGCTGCAGCTGAAATCGGTCATTTGTTCTCACATTTACTAGTTTCTACATGGTGAATGGCACATAGTGCACTATATAGAGAATAGGGAACGATTCAGACAGTGTAAATATGCTTTCCAATGATGTGAATGAAGTCCGTTTTCGCGTTAGTATAACGTGAACCACCGCAGCGCGAGCACAGTCTGCTCTGGCCCAGGGACACGAGAGCACAGAGCGGATCATATCCACGAAAGGTATCGGACCCATTTAAATTCTGCACAGAATGCTATATTTAAAGTGATATAGAGGAGATTAGGAGGATAAATGGTTAGATATTAAAAGGAAACAGAGGTTTCACTGAGTTTAACGGCTCTGGCCGAGCTGTGATATAAACGAAACGCTATTGGCTATTTTAAAAAAGGGGCGGGGCTGTTCGATATATCGCCCTGTCTTCCTGTTTCAGTTGAAATTACATCAACACGTTGAATAATGCTGCGCGTTCCAAGACACTTCAGCGGGCCTTTAAGCTTTTATTCACATATAAACATTGATCAGTGAACATAAACAGAAGCTCAACCGTACTTGCTTGACACGTAAGAACAAAGCTCATTGGTTCTTGCGAAAGCTCAAACATGCTGTGTAACACGAGAATGAACCTCAGTGGTTCTCGCACGTCAAGCAAGCATGCTCGAGCTTCCATTTACCATAAGTGATGTGTGAGTTGAGGTTATCCATCCATCCATCCATCCATTGCTGTTATTCTCTTTTTAAGTTGATGTAATTTTTTAATATTAAAATGCTATCCCATAATCCTTCCATCCCAACTTAATTAACCCAACTAAAAGAGTTCTAAGAATGTTTTTCTAACATTCCCATTAAGTTATGAAAATGTTATTGCTGAATGTTCTCTGAACGTTCAAAACGTTGTTTTTTAAATTTCCATTCCATTTTTTCATCATATGAATGTTACTTTTGAATGTTCTCTGAAAGTTCTGAAACTAGTAACATTTAAAAAATGCTAGATGAACGTCCAACTGAAACATTTCAGAAAAAAAAGTTCCATGAAAGATGTATAACATTTTTGTGCCAACATTTTGAGAACATTATTAAATATCAGATCACTTTGAATGGATGTTCTATTAACATTGCTGGTTTGTTCATATATAGAACATTAGCCAAAGTTCTGAGAACGTGCTTTCTTAGCTGTGAAGAAGAAACAACTATAATCAAACTATTGGCAATGCAGTTTCACCCTAACTCTGTGGCACTTTCAGCATTGCTTTGTTTGTTTGAGCGGCCCAACATGGCAACAACCAATGGCTTAACCAATGGCAAGAGTTTGTTGCAGAAATGCCTATTTGTTTGGAAATGATCTTTGTTTTTTATGATTGAATCCTTAACCTCTTAGCATTCCTGTAAAATTTTCCTAAACGCCTAAAAAAGGCATACCCAAAGTAAATTGCATGCTTTTGGTCTCTTTTGAAAGATATGTGTACCGCAGGCGGCACAGAGGAACGCTTACAGGTTAAAGGGTTAGTTCACCCAAAGATGAAATTTCTGTCATTAATTACTCACCCTCATGTTGTTCCACACCCATAAGACCTTCATTCATCTTCAGAACACAAATTAAGATATTGTTGATGAAATCCAAGAGGTATATGACTTGTCCATAGACAGCAATATAATCACCACTTTCAAGGTCCAGAAATGTACTAAAGACATTGTTAAAACAGTCGACGTGACTGCAGTGGTTCAACCTTAATTTTATAAAGCAACAAGAATACTTTTTGTGTGCAAAAACAAAACAAAAATAACAACTTTATTCAACAATCTCTTCTCTTCCCTGTCCTTTTCCTTACGCAGTTGACGCAGTAAGCACAGTGAAGGCTTCCGTGTTTACATCTGAATGCCGGCTCGGTATTGGTCAAAGCTGATCACGTGAGCAGCACGACGGATGCGTGTGATGCTGACGCAGGAGCTGGCCAATAATGAGTCGGCGTTCTGACGTAAAACCTGGAAGCGCTGGACGTAAACAACGTATGAGAATGACACAGAGAAGAAGATATTGCTAAATAAAGTCATTATTTTTGTTTTGTTTTTGCGCACAAAAAGTATTCTCTTCGCTTCATAAAATTAAGGTTGAACCACTGTAGTCACGGCGACTGTTTTAACAATGTCTTTAGTACCTTTCTGGACTTTGAAAGTGGTGATTATATTGCTGTCTATGGACGAGTCATATACCTCTCGGATTTCATTTTTGGGTGAACTAACCCTTTAAGAGACTTCTAAATGACTTGTATTCAAAGTATAAATGTTGTCAGTATGTTCCCTGAGAATCGAACCCACAACCGAACTGTTGCTAGCACCACCAGTTAAGCTATAAGATGTGTCCTGTGCTTATATAACAAAAAGTTTAAGTCTTAAAGAACAGCATGTAGACTAACACTGAATGACAGAACTCTGCTGTGTTGCGAAATCATGTCACAAAAGCGTAAACATTTACAACGCAAGCAATTAGGATGTGCACTGAGCCTTTTATGTGAAGCAGACAGCTAATGTCTCTCTGCCTGCCCTAAGCTTCTCACATTTAGCCATCTCCACAGATCAGCCGTAACTAGCGACTCATTCTCATTCTCCCGCTAAACGAAGCTCTGTAACAATGTTTTTCTGTTTAAAAAATGTCGTTATCACAGCAGGTAGAGGTATTTTACAGGCCAATTATTTTGGAGAAGACAGAGAGAATACAATCTTACGGCTGAACAGACATCAATTTGAGCTATGAAAATGAATAAATCAAAATAAAAAGAAAATGTTTGTATTTGTATGTGGAAGGGAGTGTTGCGGAGGAGCGAGAGAGGGACTGAGGAAGAAAATATGCTTTTTTGTGAGTATAGACTGAGAACCTTTTCTGAAAGTTGAGAAAAGTGTAGGAATATTTAAATGAAAGTGAAAAATCAATACAGAAAAAGCTGTAGATATAATATTCTTGTAATTTTGCAAGCACAAATGGGAAAGATTGTGACCCTGACAGTGTTTCTATGAATAATTTGATTCTCAAACATTTGGGGGAATGGGAAAACCTCAAAAGTACAGAAATATTGGAGCAGTAGACCCTGAAACTCCTTCAAAAATCTTTACTTGTTAGACATGTTCTTTTTGAATTCGGTGAACATTTTCACAAAGCTTACAATAAAAGTAATCACAGACCTTGAATACAATATAAATGAATAGTTAAGCTCTTTACCAAGAATGTAGGTGGGAAGTTCGAGACAGACATGATGTGTAAATACTTTGCCTTTCAGTGAACATTCTTGCGCACTTTCATTTTATAATCGTTATTTTATTTTAATAGCCACGTTATGTTCAGCCTTGGTTGCACACTTTGCTTTTGTGTGAAACTCCATTCAAACTGAGTCAAACTTAATTTACTTCATAATAACTTAGTTTAACCATATTTATGAATAAAAAGAACACCAATTCAAAATCATCAGTAGGTAAGACTAAGCGATTTCTGGGATGTTTTGAGCAAGTGAAATTCTCAGCAAGGTCGATTGTGGCTCCCTCTAACAACACATTTTTATTGTTTATGGAAAGCAATGAGAATCTCAACTGAAAAGTGAAGAGTGGAATAAAATATACAATTTTAAGTTACTCACGCAATGCAAAAGTTTTATGGTGTCTATTTGAGCTGTCATAGTGACCATTGGCTCCAAAAAGAAAAAATAGAAAAACAGAAGATACTAGCCCCTTTCACACAGCAATCCGGGTAAATTACCGTAAAATTACCAGAACCACTTTACCGGTAAATACACAAATATGCTGTTCACACAAGCAACGATGTTCTGACTTTTTACCGGTAAGAGACCATTCACACATCAGCATCAAAATACCGGTAAATTCTGTGATGTCAGTCATCGGAAATTATCTTTAAACGCTGTTCAATTTGACAACATTTTGAGTGACAGGCACAACGGATGATCAAACAGAACACGTTTTTGCTCTTAAAAACACGAGATGCGAATAATAGTATCAAACTGCAGAGCTGCAGCGCTGATGAATGGAAAAAAAGGCTTGGTCTTGAGCGCGACACGTTGAAGAACCTGCGAGACATGGCGCAACGGTCAAAGATGATCATCTAGCACATTTAAATAGAAAACTATTAAAAAGCTTACTGTAAACAGCGCGGAGTAATCACGTTATCTCCATAAGAACTTTGATTGGCCCAAAGCAGAATTCTTACGTCAGCGCGTTCTGACTTCGTACGTGCTCATACCCGTAATCTTCATTCTGCGTTTACACAGACACATTACCAGTAATTTACTGGTAATGTTACAACTTCCCTTACTGGTAAATTGCCAGAACCAATTTACCGGTATTTTTGAAAAGGTCCTGTTCACACATGCTCTCAAACCGGTAATTTACCAGTAAAGACTGTATGTGGGCTAATGTCATAAATATAATGTGTTATTCTGTATATCTCAACTGGCATAACATATTTGGTTACGACAATACAAAACATTGGCATCAATGACCCACCAACATGATTTTTTTCTTTCTTTCTTTCTTTCTTTTAATGAGCTCAACAGACAAGATTTATTTTCTTCACAGTTACTTTTTGGAGCTTGACAGGTCACTGTGAACTGACATATAAAAAATAGTTGATGGAAAAGAGCTTAAGATTGTTTTCCAAGGAAAAACAACCGCAAACAGGATTGGAACGACATGAGGGTGAGTAAATAATAATGAGAGATTTTTTATTATTATTATTTTTAGGTGAATTGTATGGGTGTTTATTAAACTACATACACTTATTTGCCAGACTTTTTATTATTATTTTATTCTTATTATGAATTTATTAGTTTACCTTTGTCCCAGCTTCAGAATCTTAAAATATGAACATTTACATCTATGATAATTTAAATAAATGTTGAAGTAATATGTATTGTATGAAAATTACCACTGTTACTCAGTTTTGGTAGCATTTCCACCAAGTTTTTTTTTCCCCCTTTGGGGGCAGTTTTTTTTTAAAGGTTTGTGTTATTTCCAAGGAGACAACAGTGTCAGTTAAGCTTGAGACAAAAAAAGTCGGTCAAATAAATATTACTTATTTATATTGTGCATGTGCATAATTTCCAATCAAGCTGTAGCCTGATGGTACGGTTACACGACAGTGACGTACTAAAAATGTAAAAGGTTTTCCTGTACATTTTTCGCATACAGACAGCAATGTTGTCAAAGCGATCCCCGTTCACACGGATCCACAAAAACATTAAAAATGCTGTATTACGCATGCCAGACCAGTAGTTGGCGATGTCAATTTGTAAAGAAACACTATGCACCTACAGACTGAACATGTAATACGCATGCGCATGACGTCACCGTTTTCACAAATTCATGTTTTTGTAGTTCACATAGCGATGATAACTGTATCGTTTTCAAAAACTTGCACTTTGAAATCCGTTTTCAAAAGTTTACGTTTTCAGGCCTTTAAAACACCGTTGTCGTGTAAATGAACGGCCAAAACACATAAGTTTTCCGTTTTTAGTTGAAAATTGTGTAGTGTAAACGGCCCCTAAATTTGTTAACTTATGGAAGATGTGTGAAAATAATACTTAATATAGGCTAGTCGATACACAAAATGCTAGCTATGAAATACAAAATAATTCAGAAAAACTTCTTGTAATGCTTGTATGCATAGTGTTAGTAACTAGACAAATAAACTAGTTTATATTCTAAAAGTCCACAGGGCCAAAATGCCTAGAGCCTACACCCATAACCAATTAGGCTACTTCTTAAACAGTCCTGATTCTTTACTCTAAAATTAGAAGTATAAAAGTCCAGTAGAAGTTTACTTAAAGCTGCAGTCTGAAGATTTGCCTCTTTGTCGCCATCTATGTTTGAAACCTGCAATTGCAGTTGTTTGCACAATTATCATCTTTACGTGGGTTGTGCCTCGGCACGGCTCCTCAGCGTGGATGACTCTAATGTTTGCTGTCAGTCACCACACGGGTGTGAATACTGTACTTTGGAATCACAGATTGTAGTCTTGAAGTATGAATTTTCACCAGAAAATGTCATCTGAACAAGTAAGTAACGTCTGCCACTTTTGTTCTGACCAACTGAGGGGAAAAAAAAGCATTACAATAAATCGCGCTGCCAATGATAAATCTAACGATCGCTTAGCTCGGATCACGTCAAACCGTGCAAATTATTATTGTTATACTTTGTTCTCAAATTGTTAATGTTAACATCAGCATTGCGTGACTGTGTATTTAGTGTATATTAGCATTACCTGTAGATTTCAATTTCTGTACAGTCTAATCTCTAACGTTAATTTGTCATACCATACAATCCGCCATCAAAATTATACGTTTAATTATTGCAGCTGCTGTGAGAAAAGGCTATAAATGATCCTCCTCACATGTGATATAGCCTAGTTAGCTGGGACTTGTTCTTTATGTAAACAGACGTGACGCAAACGGCGACATGCTCGAATTTCCCGCGAAAACCCACCAGTACCACCTGAATTATAAAACATTACCAAAAAAAAAAAAAAAATGCATCTTTAACTGTTGAGCTTCTTTTACCTCCACCTGACATCCCAATTATGAGTCTTCCAGACAGGTCAACCTTGTCAGAGCAGCGTGACGCATTTAGCAAAAAACTCTAATTGCCTTCATCAGCTAGTGTGACCGGCTTGTTCACGCATCAGAACCCCGCATGCGACCCGATCTCAGTGACTCTACCCATCCATTTCGAGTTATGACAAGTATACACACTCCTCCAGCTGAACCACGGTATGTGTACGGAACATAAAACAGGAGATCTGTTATGTCAAATTTGTTTGATGTGTCACAGATGTCAGATTTCAGTGGGCCTTTCTGATGCTTGCATCATCCTGTCATTACCAGAACGGCTATTGAAAATGAATGAGTTGTTTACCTCTGTGTCGTCGTCGCTTACATTCAGACGAGGCTGGTGTCGTTGGATTGACAATCATTTATGCGACTCTAGATTAGAACAGTTTGCGTACAATGGCGAAAACAACTACTTTAAAGTTTTAGAAAAGAATTAAATGGGAGAAAGTGTGTTTGATTGACTTGTTGAGGACGGAGGGGTCGGGAACTGTGCGCGGAATGTACAATAAACTGCTTCAGCCCTGTTGCTGTGGTAACTAGAGCACACCGCCGCGTGAATGTGCGCTCGCGACTTTCCACGGAAGAGCGAGAGACCTTTGGGGATGTGGGAGGGCTGATGTCAGTGAATACTGACAGTGCACATCCTAAATTATAGCTGGATCTGTCTGCGCAGCATACCAATATGTGATATTTTTATAACTGTGATTCCCAGGACTCCAGAATGAGCCGGTGAGCGAGCGAGCGATTCACCGTGCCTCTTCGTTTGATTCGCTGTCTAAAGAATTGCTACGTGGTTTGATTCAAAGAAAAAAAAACACACAATATTTAGCAGATAAATCTCATTTTAAGCCTTGAATGTTGACAGATGTTTTCTCTGGAATCTTCTTCGGATTAGTTGAACATTTCACTCATGTTTTGTTTGCCTCTCACACACATAGACTTAAAAAAACAAAAACAAAGGGGCCGTTGACAATGTGAATTCAACACGTTTCTCTCTCAGTAACAGGCTGTGAATAATTAAAAGCTCAATTCAGACACAAAGCTTACTAATCCCAGCCCTGTTCACTTCAGACTCATTCACTATGCCTTTTATCTGCCGTGCAACACAAAAACAGACATCATAGATTTAGATAGTGGACACTACAGGGAATGATTTTCTCACAAGCTTAATGGGAAATTTTTCAAAGAGAATCGCAGATAAACGTCTTTATAAGAGTTGCTCAAACAATCTGACTCTCTTTGGCTCAGTGCTTATATATTATCTAAATCGATGCAGCAACTTTTTCTTTCTTTACACTGCCTTTTTGGTAAATATTTGACAATGATCGTTTTCTTTTCTAGCTGATGAAAAACATTCCGTAAACAAGTTTTTATTTAAAATGATTTGTTTGGGGTTTTTTTTGAAAACTAACAACAGCAACACTGAGCTTTAGATTTTTGAAGGATGTTCTTTTAAAGATTGTGGTATAGCATTTCACTCTCTCACTTTTTTGTTGAACAAAATTGTTACTGTGTAAGACCTTCATCTAGTGATGACAGCAGTGGGACTGCAAGTTCAGTGGGGTTCAATAGGGTTCTTGACTCAATTTTAAAGAACCCTGTATGCCAAAAAGGTTCTATATAAGGAGAAATGTCTTAAATGATTGCATAATACTTTCATGTTTAATGGGTTACTCAGATTTTTTTCTACTTATAAAGTATGTTTACGAACTGTTTAATTAATCAAATTTAATTAAAATTAAAAATGAATTAATCCATAAAATGATGCCATGATAGGAAATGGTTCTATATATGAAGTGCCTGATAGAACCCTTTAAGGTTCTATATAGAACCTTTTCTTCTAGAGTAAATTCCCTGCATTCTCAGATACTTTAGTTCTTGATCAGCGAACATAAACAGAAGCTCAAACATACTTGCTTGAAGCACAAGAACAAACCTCATTGGTTCTTGGGGAAGCTCAAACGTGCTGTGAGAATGACACACATGAATAACACACGAGAATGAACCTCACTGGTTCTCGTACATCAAGCAAGCATGCTTGAGCTTCCGTTTACCATATCTGATGTGTGTGTTGATGTGAATAAAAGCCTAAATTAAATCTGTTCATCATATATAAAGTCTCTTTAGAAAATTCGGACTAAACCCCTCGATTCATATGGATATCAAGCGTCAAAATGGTAGTTGCGTAGACTGTCAATGGAGGGACACAAATCTCTCAAATTTCATTAAAATATCTTCATTTGTGTTTTGAAGATGCACAAAAGTCTTACAGGTTTGGAACGACATGAGGGTGAATAAATGATGACAGAATTTTAATTTTGGGGTGAACTAACCTTTTAAATCTCCTGCTTTAAATCAAGTAGGGTCAAAGAATTTATAGCTATCAATAAATGCCATATAAATCACACAACTGATCATCACAAAGCACATGTCAGCATATTTTACAAATTGTAATTGACAATATACAACATTAAATCAAAATGAACAAATCTCTATTTTTATGGAATACTGTAGTATTTTTTTTTTTAAATGTTTATCTGTGCACATCATAATTTGTTTTTTAAATTAACAGTTAGTTCCTATGACTTGCTAATAGTTCAGCACATTTTAATTCACTCTCTCATTTTAATTAAAGTGTGTGTGCCGTACAATATAATTATTTGTTCCCTAATTTTAATTTTCCCTTTTTTATTTATCTGGGTTTTGTGTCTGTTTGGGTGGGGTTTGTATGTTTAGTTCAGTGTCCTGTGTTTTCAGTTCGTTTCTATGATTTTTCATTGTTTGATTAATTTGCGCACCTGTTATTCATTTAGTTGATTAGTTTGATCTGTGTATTTAAGCCCTGTGTTTTCTTTTAGTTCTTTGTGTTCCTAGCTCCTGAGTTCTTTGTAATTAAAATCTAAACTGCTGAATTTGGATCCGTTTATTCCTCTTTATTTGCAACCAATTGCTGATAATTAATAATAATTCATTCTCTTGTTTTAGTTAAATCAAAACTAGGGAACGAACTAGTTTAACGTGGCCACAATTGAGGGAACAAATTAAGTCATGGGATTATATATAGCAATTCTTTAGTGTTTTTTGTTTTGCTTTTGTTTAATCAGAAAGTAGGATGATTTTGTAATTCAGTAGGTGAACAATTCAATTTCTGTCTGAATACTTTGGGGGCAAAAATATTATTTTATACTGTACTTTCATGAAGTAGCTTTTTTGCCCTGACTTGATGCATTATTTACTCATAGTTTCAAAATGTGTTACATAGACCAGTACTGGCAAACACTGACTGCTTCCTCTATTTTCCACTGAATATCTTTGATCTGCAGGAGTGAGCGAGTCGAACTTTTCTTGCATCAGAAGCATAACTTTCCAGAGAGATCTCCAGTCACGTCCACTATGAATATAGAAGTTCAAACCAAGACGGGTAAGAAAACATTATTTTTTTTGATCTTCACACGCTAGCGAAGGAAGTATCTGATAAATTGGGCCTACAAAGATTTCAGCATACACAAATGGCCATCCAGCTATAAAAGGCCCCTGTCAATTCCACCGCTGTCATCACTCGATGAAGGTCGTGGGCAATAACAATCAAGTGTATTTCATTATTTTGTCGAACAAAAAAGCAGAAGACGAAAAAGTAAAGTGAGAGAGAGAAAGAGTGAGATGCATGTAAAAAGGGTCCTACCTCCTTTCTCCCCCCCAACCTCTCCGACCAGCGGCCTCCCCCACCACCTTTTCTGCACTCTCATTTATTTCAATTTGTCATGCTTTGCTCCCCCCCTCTGCGGGAGAAGCGGGCGGCAGCGGGGAGAGAAATTGGTATCTCCGCTCGCGCCATAATGAAACATTTAGATGCGAGCAGAGCTATGCCTCCGCATTAGCAGCGGCGATGAAGGGAGATGGCTCGCGGCACACAGCCCACTCCACCTAATACCTCTCTAATCCAGGTCAAAGTGGGACACTTCTTCTCCTTAATCAGTATTGGCACCTTCTTTTGGAGGATGTATTTATGGTATGAAAGGTCCAGCTGTGGAGCCACTGCGGCTGATGCTACCGAGCAGCTCTTTTTCTGACAGGAAATGGGAAAATAAATCATGGCTTTGCATTTGTATAGGGCTGGAGATCAAGGACAGGTGATGAGATTGAAAATCCTATTGGTATTTCAGAGCTAGTGCACTTTGTATAGAGGACTGAAGTTATCAAATGTTTGTGAAGAAACGCTGGGGTAAATAGCCATTAATAACGTCATCTATAATGATTGTTTTCTGGCTGGGAACAGTTTTATACCCGTCATAATAACTGTCGTAAGTGTGCCCTAACCTGAAATGGAAATGTTATCGGGTGTCTTGCCGGCTCTTGTTGTCAGCTGGTCTGTACAGGCTATCTGATGCAAATGTTTGGAAGATCTATCTACTGTAGGTTAGGGGGCGTCATTAAATATCACACCACAATGCTTTGTTCCAGAGGTTGATTCACCATCTACTATAAATACAAACTTATTTAAATAAAATTCAAAATGTTTTTCTTGATTTGTTTAGTCATTTAGCCATAGGCGTAATTTGCAGGTGGGACATGTCCCCACCACTTTTTGCCAGGGTCGATATTGTCCCCACCACTGTTTGAAACATCTCGTGGCATGGACATACTAAATACAAAAGAAACATCTGTAGTTGATTAGCAATTCATCCATTTGTGTTAAATAATAGACGTTCTGGTGCTGGGATGTGTTTTTTTTAAATGAGCGCTTCAATCTATCGCTTAACGCTGTTGCGGAGACTCTCTATTCGTTCCGGTGAAATCACAAAACAAAATGCACATAAACGTGTCCCTTGCTCTTGATATACAATCACTGATGAACATCTTTGGTTTTAAAGCCACAATATGTAATCGCTGGAGCTATTGCTAATGAGAGACGAGCGCGACATACGTCTTGAGAGCAGTGGAAACTTTTATTATGCCGCAGTCGCCGCTTCCGCTTCTTCCGGTCATTCGTATGAGGTAAAGCAGTGCTGTTTTCTGTTGATGAATGTATACATCTAAACAGTTGCTCGTCTGTCTAATAAAACACATAGTATATTAAAGCATCTTTGGTGTTTCCATGTTTTCTACAAAAATCGAGGGTAATGCGTGTATGGTGTCATTGATAGACGACGGACAGACACACTCTGTGTCCTGGTTAAAATTGCTTATTTCTCTGGATTTAAACATTATTGGAGACATTTGGGATAATGTAAGTACACGAGTCAACAAAATATATAACACTGTTCTAGTGTTTTTTGGATATTTTAATCCAACAATTTTACATATTGTGCCTTTAATGAGAAAAAAAACTAAAATAAACTATACGAGGGCGGATTAGAACCCAGAACCTCTGGCACACTCAACAAAAGTCCTACCACTAGTCCATCAGGACAATCTAATACTAAATGCGGATCCGTGTATTTATTGAAAATGTAAATACTCTCGAGACTAACAATATATCGTATTATAGTAGATGAAACATATTAAATGTGGTCTATGTCAATAAATTTTGTGCATTTATTATTGTAATAATACAATTACAATACACCCCCCACCACCACCACATACATTCCTGTCCCACCCACTTTTTAAACTTGGCCCAAGTTTAAAGGTATAGTTTACCCAAAAATGAAAATTCTGTCATCATTTACTCACCCTCAAGTTGTTCCAAACTTGTATGAGTTTCTTTCTTCTGTTGAACATAAAAGAAGATAATTTGAAGAATGTTGGTAACAAGACAGTTGATGTTAGCCTTTGACTTCCATAGTAGGAAAAAAAAAATGGTTACCAACATTCTTCAAAATATCATCTTTTGTGTTCAACAGAAGAAAGAAACTCAAACAGATTTGGAACAATTTGAGGGTGAGTAAATGAATTTCATTTTTGGGTGAACTGTCCTTTTAAGGGGGTATTCTGGTCCCTAAATATGTCTCAGATCCTTCTTTCATTAGGATTTTTTCCCACCTGTTTTACAAATCTTAGATCTCTTAGAAATGTAATAGCACACCTCTCCTCAACAAGCTACACAGTTTTTGGAATCATTCATGTCCAGAATCAGTTTTTTAAAGATGTACATTATGAGAAGAAAATGTTTTTTCCATTGCACCTGTTCACACCAGCTACTCTTTTTCTGCTTTTGCTGTATGCAACTTCCAAATGATGAAGTTTTAATAGTATTTTTTAAGTATGATGAAACCACTGCTTCACTTTTTTACTCGACCTTCAAGACTGAAGTTAAACCCCACTGCTCTGCAGTATACATTATCAGACTTCAGACTTAAAGAATTACTTTAAAAGAAAGTGCCATGACTTCTAATAGCATGCTGTCAAGCTGAACAGAAAATTATACACAGAAAACAAGTTTCTTTATGGATTTTGTCACAATAAAGTCACATGGGTGTGGTTAACTGAAAATAAAGCCTTAGGTTTGGTTTGGTTCATCATCCAGATATGTAATAAACTTCAGTTCCACAAAAGATTCGCTGAAATAAATGGTCAGACGTGGCTGACAGAACATTAAAGTTTTGACAAAGTTCAATTAGAGTTGGGGTGAAATCAAACAATGGTCCGGTCTCTTGTAAAACAGCATTTGAGTAAATTGTTTTTTAATGAATGCCTTTTTAACAGCTTGAATCCTTTATTCTGTCATCACTGGACACACTTTATCTCTAGTCTAATAGCCACGAGTGCAAAGTGCTCAATATAATTCCTCTGAAGCTGCCATGGCTCTGTCAACGCTGACTGGACCTTCATTAATTCCACTCTGAAATCGATGGCTTCTCTTGTCACGGCTTTGCAATCAGTGCCATTTTTCCCTGTTTCTCCCCCTTCAGTGGCCTACGCTCGGCAGGTTGGTGAGAGGAAAAGCAGAGAAGTGACAGAAGGGTCAGTCAGCCATAAGCAACACGGTCGTGAGTGAAGTGTGTGTCCAAAAAGGGAATCCACCTCATGTTACCTTCAGCTAGTGTCTGACCCCCACTATTTCTCATTACTGTCACAGTTGTTTGGTAACAGGAAACGCTGGACAAAACAACAGCGGAAGGAAGTACACTGCTGTGCAAAAGTTTTTTTTTTTTTTAAGAAATTAATACTTTTATTCAGCAAGGATGTATGAAATTGATCAAAAGTGACAATAAAGAAATTTATAATGTTACAAAAGATTTTTATTTTCTTTTGAAATTTCTATTCATCAAAGAATCCTGAAAAAAACAATTATCACAGAAAATATTAAGCAGCACAACTGTTTCCGACATTGATAATAAATGTTTATTGAGCAGCAAATCAGCATATTAGAATGATTTCTGAAGGATCATGTGACTGAAGACTGGAGTAATGATGCTGAAAATTCAGCTTTGCCTTCACAGGAATAAATTACATTCTAAAATATATTAAAATACAATTTATTTTAAATTTGATTATTTAAAATTTACTTTTAAAATGGAGGAGAAAACGCTTACAGAATTATTTACTGTTCACATCAAAATCCCTAATTAGACGGTAATTGTTTACATGAGGACATATGGAAATTCCAGCATTTACAAGGGTTAGTCAGTAAATTTATTATTATTATTATTGGACCAGCTGAATTACTTAGAATTATTAGTTTTATTTTGACAAACACCAGGGTTGTGTGGAAATTTGAATCCAAGTTTAAAGCATTAATCCAAGTGTCATTTTGGAAGTCCCTTATTTTGACCATTTACAAGTGCTATACATTATAGTGTATTTGAGAGGTTGTGTGTTTTGCATTTAAGAAATCAGAATGTTAATAATTTTGCATATTGTTAGGCCTGTGCAGTTCACTGTCATTTTTGATTTTAACATTTTTTGTCATTTCAGACAAATTTGGCTCTGTGTTGAATTGGCATTTGATGCTCAAATTTAAGAGAACCCCTAATTTAGAAGACAACTTACAAAAAGTGTGAAGCTCTAAGGTGCAAAGAAAGAGATGGGTAAGAGAAAAAGAGCGGGAAGAGAGAGAGAGAGCACAAAGTGTAATTTGTCAGCTGTCGTGCTCTCATTCCGGTTTGATGTCACCCCATTACAGTATTTGTCAGTGGTATTGTCCGCTCATGACAGATCCATAATTTCAAAAGACCGATCACACAGAATGCCTAATCGCTCTCTCTTCTCGGACGTTTTTCCATGCTGAACGGACACGCTTAGCCAAACTTCTGCGGCATTAGCACCTCCGTGTATCACTGATCATTCATTAGGACGGTATTATGCCAATGCAGGGTCAATCTAACTCTCACCACAGGCTGTCAGGAGACTCGATCAATGTGTAATTATATCTGACCACCGTCATAAATAACCCAGCTTGCAAGTTCAAGGTTGTGCTTAATTGTGTTATTCACATTGCTCATGCACTATTATGCTTCTGTTGTATTGAGCCTCAAAAGCTGGTCTTGAGCATGATGTTTAGCCCACGAGAAATGTATAGATGTATCGATGGGATTTGCAGCCTGAGGACTGAAAAATAATTTCAGTATCCTGATTTATTATGGATAACTGACTATAAGGAGCTTAGAGACAGAATGAGGAAGTTGTCTGTTATGCAATTCCATTGGCTGAGAGTTTTTATATAGTGTGTGTGTGTGTGTGTATGTATATATATATGTATACACATACAGTACATATTTTCATGTATACACGTATGGGTGAGTGAGTGTGTGTGATTGTTTAATCAAAGACTTTAGACATACAAAGACGGTGCACTTATAATACTATGGGAGAAAGTGCAATGCGCAATATGGTGAAATAAATCCCGCCTTCAATCGGCAATTCAACAGTTCCCGCCCACTTTTTCAGCGGCGTTGGTTTTGGAAGTATTTTTTCCATTCATTTCTCTCATAGGGATGTCAAAAAAGTACTTGTTAAAGCGTTATAAGCCAAGAA
Organism: Mylopharyngodon piceus; assembly: GCA_039654765.1. Classification (NCBI taxonomy): domain Eukaryota; kingdom Metazoa; phylum Chordata; class Actinopteri; order Cypriniformes; family Xenocyprididae; genus Mylopharyngodon; species Mylopharyngodon piceus. The sequence goes on along the minus strand of CM077446.1, from coordinate 6,636,762 downwards.
CCAAGTCAACCAGCTACAAGGTGAATCATAACATTACAAATTTTGATTTGAAGCAAAAGTATTTGAAAATCGTACAAAAATACAAATACAAGAATGTGAATTTAACGGCTTTAGTGAGGAAAAGAACTACAATCCCATGAAGCATTGCATAATCGAATTAAAAACGATGGAGAAATACTCTTTCTGACTCACTGATTGGTGGAATTTTCTGTACAGCATCATGGGTAATGTAGTTTTTCACCATGAATTCCGTTGTTAAATGATTATTTTAAAACTAAGTTGAAATGATGCGGGCTGACAGGTTCAACAGAAGCAAATGCTATCGATTAACAACCTCGTAGCTCACAGTAAGACTGTCTTTGAAGGTTTTGTGAACAGCTTTGGAGAATTTGATGTTTCCCCATTCAAAGATATAGGAACTATACTTGCACGACTGAAATAGCTGCCCGAGAGGCATTCCAAAGATGGCCGCCGAGTGAAATGACTTGCCTTAAAGGGGCTTTGGTTTAAAGTCTATATTCCCATTTAGCCACTTGTTACCAACTACCTTTTTCAAGACAAGTAAAAGCCAAGGGTGCTGTGTCGTAGTAACACTTGAAAATATCTTGAACTTGTGTTAAAATCAGACCTTATTTTAGGCATATAAACAAAAAACCATTCAAAATATCCACTGACTTCAGGATGATGCAACCTAAAGTGCTAAAATGCTAACTCCAAGTTTTGGCCTACAAAAATACATCACCCCTTCAGCACTCTATAGGTTAGCATGTTGCTAGATGGTTTAAAAGAGGCTTTTAATCTAGCGCTTTTGACTATCTAGATAACACACTATTGCTGCATCCGAAATCACGTACTGTTTGAGTAGGTACTACATTTAAATTAGAATTTTCTTTGCGACCGGTAAAAAAGTACGCTCTATATAGTATGAATATGGGTAGTATGAATGGAATTCAGATGTACTACATCCACCATGTTGTTACTGTCACGTGACCTACAGCGTCAGTTGCGTAACTTCACTGCCATTCATAAATCCTCTCCCGTGGTCTCATGGGATTGTAAATTGTCCATGAATGCGCACTTCTGAATCTCAGCAGAAGTAGTAGGTTATCCAGGGACTTTTCGCCTACTGTTTTTCAAATACTATGTGTTCGGACATACTACTGTTTTGGCGTACTGTTCGATTTTGGACGCAGTGTATGTTTTTTGATCAACCATTACGAATGGCTACCATTCTACTGGGAATATGATCTTGCAGAACACTGAACAGATGCAATAATCACATCTTTTTTTATCACAATACTTTAAATATAACCTGAATCCATGACACTTTAATTAAATTCACTTAAAAATCCTTCAGAGACAAATATAAGTAAGCCAATTTTAGAAGTGATTACTATGTAAAGGTAAAAACACTGGCTGTGCTGGAGTATCAGAACATTGCTGTTTGTTTGCGCATCTCAAACCAGCCCAACACAGCAACATTGGCCCAACCAATAGTGTGAGCTGGGGGCAGGACTATCTGAACTATGTGACCAATGGCAAACAGCCTGCCTGTTTAGAGCGTTGCCATGGAGCCTTACACAATCCAAGGACACAGGCTCAAGTACTTCCAAAAGTCCCTGCCACCGTAGTGCACTTCTACAAATCCTGAAATTTGTTTAGCAAAAAATGATCCATTCAAAAGGAAGTCACTCCAGTTGTGCAGTTTGTGAGGTGTGCTGTTTCTTTTCCAAGAGACTGAAATTATGATTTTCTTCAGATGTATGATAAATAAAACTGCATTGAGGGAGGGACCGGAGCCATATGTGATGAACGCACCTTGCGCACAGCAAGCACCCTCACATTTTCTTATAAAATGAACAAATCTAGCTTATATTTACAGTCTTGTTGCTCTGACCAGTACAATGAGCGAGTTCAAAGTTCTGCCGAGGTGTCAACACGTCAGCTGGGATTACTGGCGCACACTAGAAGGTTCACTTTATAATCGCCAGTGTTCCTGCTCATAGTCTTTCTTTCTTAATGAGACAATTGTGTAATTGCCTAGTGATTTCAGAGGGTAATAGATTAAACTAATCCTCTCAACAAAATATCTGTGTTTCCTTCTTGCCAAAGAAACTTTCCTATTACCAGCTAAAGCCCATTAAATTGCACTGTTGGATTTACAAATGTAATCAATAGATAATTGTCTGGGGCTTCTTTCAGCCGCATACTGATGGCAGACCACCCGCTGCTTTTGTATTTTCTAATCTAAAGTCATTTTTTCTCCTATATTACCTCTTATGCATCTCCTATCAAACGCGGACAGGTGTGTTTCTGCATGCGTGCTATATAGTCCAGATTAATGAAGAAAATTTCAGTGTTTGGTCCCTTGCAAGCGCTGACTTTTCCTGCTCATTTACTGCGCTCATTTACGGCTCGTTGAAATACATTAACCACACCAGCGCTGCTGGATTGAACTGGGTCAATTCGATTTTTATTTGGCCAGTTGAAACGATGAACCTAAATTCTATTGCTTGTCTAAAATGAGCTTATTTAATTCATCTCCCGAGCTCACTGAAAACACAGACCTCCTCATCAGATAGATCTATCAATGAACGTCCCACCCCAGAGATTTATAATGACTATGAAACGTGTCAGTTGTGCTGTGACCTGATCTGATACTCCAGCACAAGGGGGTCAGGCAGCAGCGCGGAACCGGCCGCTCTGCGTGATCGTGGGTAAAATGAAATCAGAGAGAGCGCAGTGACACGGTTACCCCCGGCCAAACTGACTGTGATTATCTCTTTCTAACCTCAGACCTCCAGTTCTTGGACGTCACCTTTGACCTCTCGAGGCTGCAGGAAAGAAAAATCGCAAGTGAGGTCCTTTACATTGCAATTGTTAAATGAAGACTTGCTTTTCTCATGTTTTTTTTCTGTTGAGAAAAAGATTTTTTCAACTGATCACAAATTAGACATATCTGGATATATATACAGTAAGTGTGTGTGTGTGTGTGTGTGTGTTTATAATTTAGTATATATTAGGGATGCACCGATAGGTTTTTTTGGCTGAGACCGATTTTAACAAGCAACTATTGGCTGATTCCGATGCCGATATTTGTCACTTGCTCACTTATTTGAACTTTTGTCATTAAAATAGATTATAACATGCGTTTTCTTTCTCAACTGTTTATGCTCACTTAAGACGTAACTGACTATGTTTACTAGGATACTCACTAAGACGGGCATTTTGATATACTTTTATGTGAATTTGTCCATTCAAGTGCAAGAAGACATGAGAGAGAATTCAATTCAATACCAAATTAAGTTCTCTTTTGCATATTTTTGAGCTTGAATATTTAAATTGGCAAGGCTTAAAACATGTGCAAATGCTAAACTTTCGTGATGACGCAGCACTGGCCTGGGCTGTACAACCTGAATTCCGGAAAAGTTGGGACGTTTTTTAAATTTGAATAAAATGAAAATTAAAAGGCTTTCAAATCACATGAGCCAATATTTTATTCACAATAGAACATAGATAACATAACAAATGTTTAAACTGAGAAATTTTACAATATTATGCACAAAATGAGCTCATTTCAAATTTGATGCCTGCTACAGGTCTCAAAAAAGTTGGCATGGGGACAACAAATTGCTGAAAAAGCAAGAAATTTTGAAAATATTTAGCTGGGAGAACATCTAGCAACTAATTAAGTTAATTGATCAAGTCTGTAACATGATTAGCTATAAAAGGGATGTCTTAGAGAGGCAGAGTCTCTCAGAAGTAAAGATGGGCAGAGCTGTGAAAGAGTGCGTAAAAAGATCGTGGAATACTTTAAAAACAATGTTCCTCAACGTCAAATTGCAAAGGCTTTGCAAATCTCATCATCTACAGTGCATAACATCATCAAAAGATTCAGAGAAACTGGAGAAATCTCTGTGCGTAAGGGACAAGGCCGAAGACCTTTATTGGATTCCCGTGGTCTTCGGGCCCTCAGATGACACTGCATCACTCATCGGCATGATTGTGTCAATGACATTACTAAATGGGCCCAGGAATACTTCCAGAAACCACTGTCGGTAAACACAATCCGCCGTGCCATCTGCAGATGCCAACTAAAGCTCTATCATGCAAAAAGGAAGCCATATGTGAACATGGTCCAGAAGCGCCGTCGTGTCCTGTGGGCCAAGGCTCATTTAAAATGGACTGTTTCAAAGTGGAGAAGTGTTCTATGGTCAGATGAGTGCAAATTCTTGTTGGAAATCACGGACGCCATGTTCTCCGGGCTAAAGAGGAGGGAGACCTTCCAGCATGTTAACAGCGTTCAGTTCAAAAGTCAGCATTTCTGATGGTATGGGGGTGCATAAGTGCATACGGTATGGGCAGCTTGCATGTTTTGGAAGGCACTATGAATGCTGAAAGGTATATAAAGGTTTTAGAGCAAGACGACCACGAACTCTTCAGCAGCTAGAAACCTAAATCAGGCAAGAATGGGACCAAATTCCAACACCAAAACTCCAGAAACCCATAACCTCGATGCCCAGACGTCTTCAAACTGTTTTGAAAAGAAGAGGAGATGCTACACCATGGTAAACATGCCCCCGTCCCAACTATTTTGAGACCTGTAGCAGGCATCAAATTTGAAATGAGCTCATTTTGTGCATAAAATTGTAAAATTTCTCAGTTTAAACATTTGTTATGTTATTTATCTGTGTTCTATTGTGAATAAAATATTGGCTCATGTGATTTGAAAGTCATTTAGTTTTCATTTTATTCAAATTTAAAAAAAAAAAAACGTCCCAACTTTTCCAGAATTCAGGTTGTATATTGTCAAGCCCTGCTATATTTTGTACAGATTTTGTTTTGTTTTGGCAAGTATTCAATTATTTTACCCAGAGAAAAATGTTGGCTTATGCAACCGACATTATACACAATGCTTTCACATAGTTAATTAATAACAAATAACAAATCTGTTTGTTTTGCTGGCTTTTTCATGCTATAGCCGATATGCCGATGGTTTATATTGATAAAATAAAAATTGTCCGATAAATATCCTTGGTCGATACATCAGTGCATCTCTAGTATATATAATTGTTTCGCAATTGTTTCTCTCTGACAGCAATGAGAATCAATGGAAACCAAACTGAAACATTTTCTGTTTTTTCTTCAGAAACCAGTAATCTCACATATTGTTCTTATAGAGATCTCATCAATGTTTCAAATTTTGCTTATGTTTTTCAAAGTCTGTAATGAAAAGTCAGGGATCTCGATATGAACTCAAATATTTCCCATCAGACTCTTCTGAGACTAAATTATTGGAGCTGTGGAATCCATATTAATACATATGATTATTTTTCTATTTTTATTTCTCCTAAGGCCTTTTAGAAAAAGCATCTGAGTCAAAATAATACTTATATGAAACAAGTCCATTAAGTCTCTATAAAAGAGAAAGATTTGAGCAATAATATTTTCTCCTGGGTACTGTTGTTAGACCGAATGAAGGTGTTTTATTTGAAAGGCCTGATTGTATTTTAATGGAACTTTTATATTTTCCCCTATGTGAATTTTAAGAAAAAGACAAAAACATGAATATGAATAAATTATCAGAGGCTGTTGTTTTCAAAATCGGTGACATTATCTTTCACTCTGTTGACATCTCTCCTATGTTCAGCTGCTGTTTTCTTGCAGTTTTAAAGGACAGCAGAAACCCATTTTCAATTCACTCTCGACACCATCGTTCAGCGCTGTGATTTGGTAGCATCTTTGAAGTGCACCGCTGTGTCCTTCAGACTGTAAATGGAAAATAATGCATCAATAACATTGTGCCTATTGTGAGGAGACTGGTGTGGTGCGAATTAGTAAAGATGTTCTATACGAGCACTTCACGCACAGTACTCACACACAATGTCTCCTAAACACACACAGACACTGTCATTTTAGTCTAGGCCTGGTTGCCATGGTGATGCATCGGTTTGGAGGTCTGCATGGACACTTGCAGTTTTCAATACATTAAGACATAATGGCAGTGCCCGTGCTGGATACGGCAATTTGTGCCTGTGCAGCTCGGGCTTATTGTTGCACTCTTCTCTTTTTATTTTCTCTCGCTCTCTCATTTCTCTTCTCCCTTGATCCGTCCTCCTTATTTACACACACACACACACACACACACACACAACATTATTATCCTTCCAAGTACCTTGAAAACAGTACTGGGAACATTTTCGTATAGCGTAGGCATGTTTTATGGAATTGTATGGTAATGTCACTCTCGCTAAATAACAATATAGTGTGCAAAGCCAAATACAATGCTTTGAGAAAGCACACCAACACAGGTGAGTGTTTTTTGTAGCATTTGCCTTGCTGGAAAATCCAGTTTAAATGGTTTTGCATTGTTTCTAGCTGGTCTGCCCTGGCTATTTATGATTATCAACTGGTCCAAGCTTGTCTATATCACTGCCCACTTTGAATACCAATTGGTAGGGCTTAGGTCGACTTATTAGATCATGTTGGTGAAGCTGGTTAGAGCTGGAAAACCACTTTGAAACCAGCTGAAAAAAACAGCTTAAACTATGGTGGGTTAGCTGGTCTACAAACCTGGTCAAGTCGGGGTTCAGCTGGTTTAGTTAGTCACCAACTGGTCTCCAAGCCGCCTAAGTGCTCAAAACCCCCTTAGCCATCAAACCAGACTGACTTTGAAAGCATCTTGGTGGCCATTTGAGACCAGCAAACCAGCCTAAGATGGTTTTCTGGTTTTAGTTGGTATATTTGGTCTCCAATCCTGGTCAAGCTGGTGTTTAGATAGTCAACCAGCTGCTTAAAACCCATCAAAACAGTCAAATCACCCCAACTTGAGCAGTGTAAACCAGCTTGGTGGAGTATCAAACCACCTTTAAGCTGTGTTTTGTTGCTGGGATGCTCCCAAAATAAGCTTGACCACCTTAAATTGTTATGAGCTGATGCAATTGCTGCAGACTGACAATATCATCGGCTTCCTGTATTTTATTCTCCATGAATTATCAGAATTATGAGTCATTTAACCATGAAAATGTCTCTTCCAGGTATATGTCCATTCCAAGATGCACCATTAAGATGTGGATGACTTTCCTTTTTGGTCCAGGTCAACGGAATGACCGATATGAAGACTTGGATGGTTGAAAGTCACACATTCTCTTCCCGTTAATGACTTTGAGCCCCGAGGCCTCAGACAGGAGCCTGCAGACCTTCGGATTGATCCCCTCCTGTCTCCTTCAGGTTAGCCCTCCAGGAACCCCATCCAATCACATCAAATCACAGACGCCAAGTGGTGCGGTCCCGTCCAATCACACTGATTGCTTTGGAAAGTCCTGGCCATCCCTTAAGCTAACAGTGCAATTACTGGAAGTGTCTCATAAAGGGAAAGAGGAGGTGGAGGGATGGATGGGTGAAGGTGATTAATTGAGGTGTGAGCTGTTTAAGGGAGAAGAAAGGAAGTGGGAGATAGAGGAAGTGAGAGACAAAGGTTTGAAGGGGGGCAACAATCAGACGGATCATGAGAAAAGAGTTCATTGAGGGATCAGGTGGAATAATGGATGGAGGGGGTGGAGAAGAGGGATCAATCCGCTCCACGGCTCATGTGAGAGAGACTGAAAATGTGGTGAAGGGTAAACTGACCAACTGGTTAATAGCTGCTACTTGCTTGATTCATTGATCAAGACTGTGTGTGCAAAAATATTAAAACACAAAGATAAATCTGATCCAAATATCAAAATAGATTCAAAGATTTACAGATTTTCTATGTGAGCACACAAAGTGCTTCACGTTCTCTGCCAAGTCTGGAATATTCAGCTTTTCGAAAGCATAAAAATAGCACAGAATCTCTACACATGACTGTATCTGTAGACTAAAAAAACGACAAACATAATGAAATAAGATTTGTACACAGTTTGCCTATTACTAAAGTGGAATGTCATTGCACCAGAAAGAGCTGCTGATATTTTCCAGCATTTTCTCAGGGTAGTTTGTGGAAATGCTGTAAGACTGTGACATCCACAGAGTAAATTGCATGGCGGGATGCTGCTGCTCCCCATGTGCCACTGAATATGCTGCTGTTGTCGTTTTCAATAGCCATCACAATAAAGAGAATTCCTTTAAGATTTTTCCCTCCAAATGTCATGGCCATCTTCAAAGGCCTTGAAGGGCAGCTGTATTTTAAAAGCAATATTGGCAGTAAACACGGCGCTTACTCTATCTGGCTCTATCATCAGCGTGTGTCGGGGTGATAATCGTAATGGGGAAATGGCACCTGAAACGTTTGAACTTTACTTTCCTCATCCATATGGGCCCGCTTTGCCCTGTCATTGTCCTCCCTCAGCTTTCTTCAGCTGCCACGCCACGTCCTCGCTTTCCGGCCATCAACGCAACCTTATCATCCAAAGCCATTTCCTGTTCGCATGAATGCATAGCCAAACTTAGCCAAATGCATCCAGGAAAATAGAACCAGCTCAGGGAGAGTTGAACGCTATAAGGTCTTTGAAGTTTATTTTACTTGAGAAAGAAATAAGGACAAATAAGCACAACAGCCTTCAGGCAAATGCTAGCATGTAAAGGAGACTGGGGTTAGTTGTAGGGTGACCATATGTGCCATTTTCCCAGGACGCGTCCTGTCCAGGATTTCTAAGTTGCATAAAATGTCCCAGTTTTGGTTTTGTTTTCAAAGGTAATGACTGAAAAATAATTTGACCAATAGCGTGTATTATACATAATCGACTAATCGTGGCTTGCGAGAAGGCTGGACCTACAGAGAACGGTCAAAGCATTGCAAATACAACAACATTTTAATGCATTGCATGAAGACTGTCAATAAGAACAGTGGCTTGCACAGACCTCCGTGTAGAAATCGCGTTCCAGGGGCACATCGATATGACCACTTTCACGATTAAAGAGGCAAGGGCTCAAGCCATTTTAGGCAATTTAGAAATCCTGGACAGGACGCGTCCTGGGAAAATGGCACATATGGTCACCCTAGTTAGTTGTCACACAAGGGGGAGGCCATTAGTAAGATTTTGAGACCAATGGTTGGTTTCAACCACAGTAGTTCAAATAGAAGAAATATAAATAGAAGAAAAATACTTCTAAAGGCCAAAGTATACTTCGGGTTTTACGCATACGTGAGGGTCTGCATAGTGCGTGTGACACAAATTTAGTCACCAAAATGATGTGCGCTGACCAATTTTTGTAACTGCGCATACTTTGTGTGTGCAGTTCGCACATGTGCATTGAATTTGTTTTGCACTAATCAGTTGTTCCACAAGGTGGCAACACTGGCCCGGGCCATTGTTTCACAGTAGAAAATGAAACTAAAGAGACGGAACAACCATATATGCCTCATTAGCAGCTGTTTCTATGGGCTGCTACAGTATACGTAAGCCATCCGCCATATTGGAATGGTCAAAGCTGGTGTGGTGACAAATTGGGTCCCCCCCTGAAATCGGGTCTCCATTAGGACCCCAAATGATCCCATTAGTTCAAACTGCTTTTAATAGGTACTCTCTTTAGCGACTGATTACAATTCTTACAAAATTAAGTTATGATAAATGCTGTTTCAACTACATTGACCATTTATGTCTGTATTAGTTAGCTTATGTACTATACTTATGTACTGAATTTGCACTTACCCTACATGTATTCACAATCGTCTTTAATGTAATTATGTGTTAAATTAAAGGATTAGTTCACTTTCAAATGAAAATTAGCTCAAGCTTTACTCACCCTCAAGCCATCCTAGGTGTATATGACTTTATTCTTTCTGATGAACATAATCAAAGAAATATTAATAAATATCCTGACGCATCTGAGCTTTATAATGGCAGTGAATGGGGGTCACTAGTATGAGCTGAAGAAAGTGCTTCCATCCACATCCATCCATCATAAATATGTGCTCCACACGGCTCCGGGGGGTTAATAAAGGCCTTCTGAAGCGAAACGATGCATTTGTGTAAAAAAATATCCATATTTAAACAAGTTATGACGTCAAATATCAAGCTTCCGCCAGACCGCCTTCCGTATTCAAGTTCCGAAGAACGGCCTTTGCGGCCGATATGCGCCCTCGATGCGCACTTTTGCTGAGCCCGCACTGGTGCGAGCTCCGCGGCAGACTTCTTCCCGACAGTCAAAGCGACGTTACGTCACGAAAGTGCAGACTCGTAGGAAGGCCATGAGTGTTTAGGGTGCCATTTGGGACAGGGCCCTAGTTCAAGACTAGCGTTTATGGTTAAATATATAATATATATAATTTTTTATATAATTTTTTTTTTTTGTTTGTTTGTTTTTTTAGAAAATGACTGATCGTTTCTCTAGATAAGACCCTTATTCCTCATCTGGGATCGCGTAGAGCCCTTTGAAGCTGCACTGAAACTGTAATTTTGACCTTCAACTGTTTGGAGTCGGTTGAAGTCCACTATAAGGAGAATAATCCTGGAATGTTTTCATCAAAAACCTTAATTTTTTTCGACTGAGGAAAGAAAGACATAAACATCTTGGATGATGTGGGGGTGAGTAAATTATCAGGAAATTTTAATTTGAAAATGAACTAATCCTTTAAAGCATTAATGAATCTTAGTTGATGTTAATTCCAATACTTATTAATACACTATTAAAATAAAAAAATTGAATCTGTTAATATTATTTAATTGACCTCAGCTAACATGAACTAACAAATAACAGTTGTAGTTTTATTAACTAACATGAACAAAGATGAATAAATACTGTAACAGATTGCTCATTATTAAGTAACAGATGGAACTTAATTATTGGGACCTTATTGTAAAGTGTTACCATAATTTTGGGGAATTTTGTCCTGTGTTCTCATGATGAGTGTTTTTCATAAATGTCAGGTTAGGACAATTTGTTTAAATGTTATAAATTTATACCATTTACCAAATACAATATTTATTTGTTTGGTATTTTGCTGTTTATTTATTTTGTGTGGTTTTTATTTTTTTTAATTTTTTTTACTGTTTAACTTTAGCTGAAAGCCTATAATAGACCTACAGTATTCCATTGTGACAGCTTAGCCAATATAGTGTGTCAACATAACCCATTTGATAAAAGTGGACATATTCAGCTTTTATTTTTATTTTATTTATTTATGTATTTTTGTTTATACAGAATTTGACTTTCAAAAATAAACTCGCACTGAGAAATATTCACTAGTGTAAAAACTAGCCCTGGTTTCTCCTATATCATACAAATGTTCATTTTTAAATGTCATTTTCTTCACAATGTTTTGAAAAGTATCACTTTTCATCTGCCACAAAGTTTCACATTTTGCAACAAATTAACTTTTCCATAAAATAGTGCAGCTTTCTGTATGTGCCATGAAGAGTTGCCTTGGTAACTAAATAAATTAAGCAGCCTTCAAAGCAGGTGTTTTTATAGCTGTCATAGTTACTTTCTCTTACTGTACAATCTAATGAAACAGAGATGAAAAGAAGAAAGAAGGTTGCAGCATATCAGGAAGGCGTTTGGTTTAAGCACATACTTTTTATAGTCATCAAATAGTTCTCGAAGAGAGAGTTTGAGTGGTTTTTATCAGCACTTTAGCAAACACTCATGTTACTTGACATGTTGCATTTTAAACATCCACTCAATGTTTTAAAGACCTCTCTGCATTTAAAGGGATAGTTTATACAAAAATAAAAATTCTGTCATTATTTACTCAATGTCATGACATTCCAAACCTGTTTCTCATATACGAACATTCTTCAGAATTTCTCCTTTTTATTCCACAGAAGAAAGAAAGTTCAATGAATTTGGAAGGACATTAGCGTGAGTAAATGATGATTTTTTGTGTGAACTATTACTTTAAATATTTGTGATGACGCACTAACCCAACCCTAATCTTTGGAATCAGCAGGATAGCAACTGCCACAAAAAATACCACAAATTGTAAGACTGAAAAACAAACCAACCAAAAGACATGAGTGCGTTGCACAAAAGATGGGTCATTTGTAACTACAGAGAGAAATCCGTGATATTTAAAAGAAAATGTACTTGCCGTTTTTAAATGCTGTCCCCCTTAGTCATTACCATTGTCAACATAATTATCATTGTTATCACCATCACCATGATTATTCTCATCATTATCTCTCTTTTTAGCTAATTGACTCTGAGCCGTTCTTGCCACATTGTTGCCTCTCAGACAACCCAACAGACGGGCGAGGAGAGTCAACATCTGCGTACTGAGGTTGACTCGTCTGTCAGCGTAATAACTGCATCTCAACAACTGCGCACCATTATTGGGGAAAAATGATGGTTGTTGGAGGCCTTGAGGCCTTTTGTGACGTTTTGTTCTCAGGCTGGGTCAAAAGATTGTGTGATAATGGCTAATCTTTAAAAAAAAAAAAATGGGAAAAAAAAACAGCAATTTGAAAGTCAACAGTTTATATGTGAAGTGGGATGGAACGCCACATGACTGGATCAAACGCAATTAAGTTAATTAACTTAATTCAGTGCTAACAGAATTAGCTTTTCTTATTCTAAAGAGTAATTATAACATCACTGAATAGAAATTAGCCGAGGTAAACATAACTGAGATACTGAATGTAGACTTTTAGAGTTTTAGACTTTTAGAGTAACTTTAAAGGGTTAGTTCACCCAAAAATGAAATTTCTGTCATTAATTACTCACCCTCATGTTGTTCTACACCCGTAAGACCTTCGTTCATCTTCAGAACACAAATTAAGATATTTTTGATAAAATCCGATGGCTCAGTGAGGCCTGCATAGCCAGCAAGATAATTAACACTTTAAAATGCCCAGAAAGCTACTAAAGACATATTTAAAACAGTTTACATGACTACAGTGGTTCAACCTTAACGTTATGAAGCAACGAGAATACTTTTTGTGCGCCAAAAAAACAAAATAACTTTATTCAACAATATCTAGTGATGGCCGATTTCAAAACACTGCTTCATGAAGCTTCGAAGCTTTACGAATCTTTTGTTTCGAATCAGTGGTTCGGAGCGCCAAAGTCACATGATTTCAGTAAACAAGGCTTTGTTACGTCATAAGTGTTTCGAAATTTCAATGGTTCACGTGACTTTGGCAGTTTGATACGCGCTCCGAACCACTGATTCGAAACAAAAGATTCGTAAAGCTTCGAAGCTTCATGAAGCAGTGTTTTGAAATCGCCCATCACTAGATATTGTTGAATAAAGTCATTATTTTGTTTTTTTGGCACACAAAAAGTATTCTCGTCGCTTCATAACATTAAGGTTGAACCACTGTAGTCAAATGAACTGTTTTAAATATGTTTTTAGTAACTTTCTGGGCATATACATTCCCCATAATCCTCTGCTCTGATTCATCATCATTGATTGTCTATAGCTGTTACTCATTAGCTCGGTCTATAAAAGCCTTGTTCACTCTGTCATTTATTGCGAGGTTTTGCTTAGTGCTACACTGCATGTCTGAGTGGTTTTCCTGATTTTCATGTGGTTTTTGGCTTATCTGCCTGTTTCTTGGATTACCCTTTTGCCTGTGTTTCCTGCCTTGTTGTTTATTTGGATTGATTGCCTGTGTTTTGACCCATTGCCTGCTGTTTGATTACGATTGTGGACTGTTCTAATAAATACTGCATTTGGCTCTTCACCCAAGTCTCGAACCAGTTTGTAACAGAAAAACTTGCCATAAATGACAGAGTGAACCAGGCTTTTATAGACAAGAGCTAATGAGGCTAATGAGTAACAGCTGTAGACAATCAGTGATGATGAAACACTGCAGAGGATTATGGGAAATGTAGTTTTTGATAGAATGCCAATGAATAGTCCGTGATGGAGTGCTCCCGGTGGCTCTCGAGGGCACTCCCGCTGGCGATTGTGACTAAAACATTCAATTAAATATTAAATTTTGAAGTAGAAAAAAATATATATATATATTTTTTAATTTTATTTACAACAGAGTTCATTATTGTAATTGTGGGGGAAAAAAGATATTTATTTTTGAATTTCTCTTTTAAAATAATAATCCCTATAATGCAAAATAGTTATTTAAACTGTATGTATTGTTTAAAATATGTATTATTTGGGGTATATATTAATAATAGATAAAAGCTATAATAGTACATAAATAATACTAAAATAACATTGCGAAATTGCAGTGTTATTTTAGTGTTGTTAATTTACTATTATACTTTCTATCAATAATTTTGAATTAGCTTTTATTTTTGTTTTTAGTTTTTTTAGTTTAGTTAATTTATATTATTTTTGTTTTTTATTTACTAGGTTTAATTTATTTCAGTTTAGTTTTTATTTTCAGTTAGAAATTTTAGTGTTTCAACTTAAACTTATTTCAGTTAGTTTCAAAGGCAACAGTTCTAATTTTTATTTAGTTTATGTTTTTTCATCCAATATTTATATTTGATTTGATTTCAGCTAATTTCAATTAACAAAAATGTTTTTAAAAGTTGTAGTTTTGGTTAAGGATAATAAGCCTGCTAAATTGCCATGAAAATAATATCAAAATGATGAAAAAAAAAAAAAAAAATCATATTGGTACTACATGCAGATTTCATTTAATATTATTTAAAAAAAAAAAAAAACATTTTTTTTTTTTTTTTGAATTTGGAGTGAAATATGACCTAGACACGTTCCTGACAGGTTTTGCGAGATTCACCCTATATTGAGGAGACCTCAAGTGGTTTCAGAACAGACCTTTACCATTATCAGCACTGTGTGGATGGTCATCTGAGGTGCAGCATGAACCTTCTGACTGGAGCTGCTCCTTGTCACAGTGAGATTAAACACGTTTGTAAGTCCACAGGCTGTAGCTACGGTGAGGGTTATGACATCACATACTGTATGCCCTTTGCTGCTCGTGCAGCTGCAGTGCCTGGAAGATGAGCAGCATTAATAACTGAGCCAGCGCTGGGATCTAGCGTCTGATTCTGCCCTGCTCTGCAGATCCTTTACGCTGGAGTCTGGTGTCACTGATAATAGGCCCCTCTGGGAGCTCTGTACAGTAGCAAGGCCTGCAAACTGTCTGCATATGAAAGGGGCTCCCACTCACGGCCTACTTCTGAAAAGCTGTCGGCGGCGGGAGGGAGAGGAGCAGTGGATAAGGAGGAGGAGGACGGAATTAGAATGTGGAAGTTCAAACTCATTGACGCAAGACAAAAGTGGAGTAATTGAGTTCAAGGTGAAGAAGAGCAGCCTTCAACTTTTCAAGCAAGAGCTTCACTGTGGCAATTATGTTTGGTAGGTATAGGGAAATGTTTGCTAAAGCTTCCCACACAATATCCCTGCTGAAAAAAACAGCATAAATTTCCATGTTCACCCAAGTTTGAATTTGGTTGTTAGTACTGGTCTAATTGGTTAAGAAGCATAGTAGGGAATTTGACATATGTTGACCATTGACAGGCCCAGTTTTTGCTGTATGTTCTGCACCGTCGGCACTAGTCGGACCCTGTCGGGGGCTTTGAGAATGTTAAATCGGCGTCCACTGGCGTTGCCAGTAGTGTCGACGATGAGAGAGAGAACTCTGATTAGCTGTTTAGCTTAGCGAACAAGTCGGTGCATGAGAATAAAAGTGGAAGAGATGAAAGCGAGCAATGAGGTCAAGACCGCACAGACAGAAGGCTGTTCTAATTTTACGTCATCTTACCTGAGCATTTGCAAATATTTTCAGAACAACATGAGCTGTCTGGAATGAAGAAAGTGATTAGCATGATTGATATTCAAAATGGTAAGCCAGCGCTGCTTTGTTTATGGTTTGTATATCTGCAGTCCTAGTTTCTGTTTCCCTTTTTGAATGACAAACATGGACTATTAAAGGATTAGTTCACTTTAAAATGAAAATTACCCCAAGGTTTACTCACCCTCAAGCCATCCTAGGTATATTTGACTTTCTTCTTTCTGATGAACACAATCTGAGGTATATTAATAAATATCCTGACGCATCCAAGCTTTATAATGGCAGTGAACGGGACCAACGAGTATGAAGCTCAAGAAAGTTCATAAATGTACTCCACACGGCTCCGGGGGGTTAATAAAGGCCTTCTAAGAGCGAAGCGATGCATTTGTGTAAGAAAAAAAATCCATATTTAACAAGTTATATAGTAAAAATTCTAGCTTTCGCCAGACTGCCTTCCATATTCAACTTACGAAGAAAGTGTAATGCCTCTCGCAATTCAAAACGCTTACGCTACGTCCGATACCTTCCCTATTCAGCTTATGAAAAAAGCGTAACTGGCGTTGCGTCATTTACGTTTTTTTTCGTAAGTTGAATACGGAAGGCGATTTGGCGGAAGCTAGATATTTTACTTTATAACTTGTTAAATATGGATATTTTTCTTACACAAACGCAACACTTCGCTTCAGAAGGCCTTTATTACGCCCCTGGAGCCGTGTGGAGTATGTTTTTGATGAATGGATGTACTTTCTTGAGCGTCATACTCGTTGGTCCCGTTCACTGCCATTATAAAGCTTGGATGTGTAAGGATATTTATTAATAAAACTCTGATTGTGTTCATCAGAAAGAAGAACGTCAAATACACCTAGGATGGCTTGAGGGTGGGTGAGTACATCTTGGGGTATTTTTTATTTGAAAGTGAACTAATCCTTTAATACTCGCTGATATAGACAGTTATTTCCTTACACACAGGCACAGAACACATGTGGTAGTTGACTGTCGCCTTTGTGGTGTGTTCAAGCGCAGCTTTTTGGCCGAGATGCAGCCGACGTGAGGCGACAACACAGTCATTTTTTGTCACCACTAGTTCTTTAATCTCGGCTTGGTGTGTCATGGCCCTAATGACCAGCAATGCTGGTATTTTTCAGCAGGGATTTCAACAAAATTGGTAGTTACATCTGAAAAATTAAGATTTTTTTGCTGTCTGAAGGTGCGGTCATATTAGCCAAATTGCACAGGCAAAAAAAAAGGTCCATTGGCAAGAGCATAGAGAGAAGTCACTTTCAAACTAAGCAGCTTTCTGTTGGTCAACACTGCTAATTCGCATAACCAACTTTATCACAAGTGAAATCTGCTTGGGGAACTTTTTCGCCCTCACTCGAAACTCCCGATCGCACAAATTCCTTTTGGATTTCATCCACGAAATTTTGCCCGAGCAGCTGTAAATGTGATCGCACCTTATGTAATAAAGGTCTCTATGAGTTTCATTCTGCAGAGTTCCACATGTATTGCCGTTGCATCCAAGTACTCATTGGAAGAATCTGACTTTTCTCTTGGCAAACAAAGTCATCAGGTGTTTGCTCAGAGATGATTCACCTTGTTGGTTTAGGTGGGTGTTTGAACAGGGCATAGGGCTCTAGAGGACACGGTGGATATTCTCGGGTTCATTAACACTGTAGCAGGTATCGAGCTGAACAAACCCAAGGAACCAAATCAAAGGGAAATCTCTCCAGGCCAGATGCAGTAGGCTAGAGGTCATGTGGATGCATGCAGACCTTGTAAAAAAAAAAAAAAAAAAAAGAAAAAAACTGACCTAGAAGATCCTGGATTGGAAACACTGTGAAAACTACATTTACTTTAAGGATAGTTCACTCAAAAATGAAACTTCTGTTATTATTCACTCATGTCGTTCCTTATGACTTTTCCGTGGAAGATAAAAAAGGAATTTCTGAATAATGTTTATGCTATTTGTTTTAATATAATGAAAAGTAAATGAGGAGTGGGACTGTGAAGCTGCAAGATGTCAAAAAAGCACAAGAAAAGTATAATAAAATGAGTTCACTCATGTTTTATATTTAAAGTCTTCTCAAGCCATTAAATAGTTTGTGTAAGATACATACATGAAACCTAAATCAGCTTAAGGCTTTAAAAGAATTGGAATATGGTGTCTTTTGGACTATTTTTATGATACTTGATATTGCAATAATATATTATTTAGTGTATATAATCATTTTTTTATGTTTTATGATATTACAATTCAATTTGATCAATTCTGAATAAATTCTTATTCATTTGGACATATTTCAGTCATAAATAGCAGTATTTATGCAGTAATATAGCAATATAATTAGCAGTACAGCATGTTCTGGGTTTTGCTACTATAATAGTCAAGTAATTTTGGATGTCTTTTACTGTATAGTCATATTTACTCTTCAAAAAATGCTAAAAATTCACCATAAAGTAAGAAAGAAGTGTGATTATATTTCGATATAGAATTTATAAAGCAATTCCTGGTGCAAATAGTCACAGGCAACTATCCCTACATAGACAAGGAGATTTATATTGTATTGTATAAAACTTATTGATGAGATAGGACAGGGGGAAAAATCCCCAATGTGGGAACTGAGAAATATCACACGTCTATATATAACTGTGTAAGGAGGTAACGGGGAACTTTATCCAATATTCCTTTTTAAATGAGATTACTTGCTAACATAGGCTGTTAGAGCAAAAAAAGTTTTTTATTTGGTACATAAAGATTCTTTTTCTAGTTTACATGGTAGTAGTCACTGAAGTACTCAAATTTAGATGGCATTTGTATCAGTTTCTGTGCTACACTAGCTACAGGTCACTTACACACATGGTCAGTAGCCTAACCTCCTTAAGCTGCAGGATAAAAATGTTCTCTATTGAGTTTACTTCTTTCTTGTTTTCACCAGTATTGAAATGTCTCT
The DNA here is from genome assembly GCA_039654765.1 of Mylopharyngodon piceus. NCBI lineage: Eukaryota > Metazoa > Chordata > Actinopteri > Cypriniformes > Xenocyprididae > Mylopharyngodon > Mylopharyngodon piceus. The sequence goes on along the minus strand of CM077446.1, from coordinate 6,618,164 downwards.
CTTAAAATCTCTCTGTTTTATCCTGTGTGTCTGAGTGCATACTCACCCTGTAGTTGGGAGACTTGAGTGAATAGTGATTGTCCTATAATGCTAGGTTTGTCAGGAAATCAGCAGGGAGCCTGGCCACAGCGGTCACACTCCTCCCCGGCACTACTGCCAGGACCTGCTGTTTCCTTTTGTGTGAAAAGAAAGAAACAAATTGATTTTTTTTTTATTCTGCACAAACCTAGAGATGAAAGTGATGTGAGAATGAAAATAAATGCTTCTTTTACACCTAATAATGTTCAGAAAGAAACATGCATTCATGCACAATACATCATTGGGACTTTCAGTTGGCAAGGAAATCTGTATGCTCGCATTGAACATCACCCGATTTCTAAAAAACACTGAATAATTCATGCTAGAACTCACTGTGTCTTCACAGCAGAACAGACGCCACGGTCCAAATTTCCCTTTGAAGCTAGTGAGCGTCCACTCTTCCACAATGACCTCCGTGCTTTTTTTGCTGTTAGGAAACCAGTTGTCCAACTGTATAACCCCCAAAAAAAGAGCCTTTCTGCAGTCTTGCAGTGAAGACGGAGTGGTCATTAACAGTCAATGAGAGAAAACCCTAGAGCTTTGTAAAGGAACATCTTGATGATACAATCTGTCCAAGCTCTGACTACAAACTCATCCAATTAGCCAGACAGGAGACAGCTTTGACCCCTATGTTCCCTGACTTCCCAGAGTGAAAACATCTCTTTGGCAGACATTTCACCCAGGCAAGCCTACCGTTGAAGCATTCAGGTCTGGTTGGCCTTGGAGCAAAAGTGAAGAGGGTCCATTACAAAACCTTTTGGTTCTCCACAAATTTGACTTTAAGTTTAGCAGAAAAACAAGTGCAGAGATCTGAATGGAAGCCTCAACCTATGTTTACAGCTGTGACACTTTAATCTAAAGGTTTAGTATTTACAATAGAAAATAGTTTACAGAAAAAATGAATGTTTTATTAGCGTTTACTCGCTCCCATGTCATTCTAACCTTCTTCTGTGAAACAGAAAATGAGATGTTAGGCTTCTTTTCTACAGAACTTTTCAACACTATTTATATTGTAAATTTCTTAGTTGTTTTGAACTTTAAATAAATTTCAGTCAGTTCATACTTGAATATAGCACACAAGTCATATGGGCTATACCTTTAATTGTGCTTTTTTTGTGTGTCTATTTTAGATCTTGGCAGCATCAATCACCACCATTATATGGAAAACAACAGCTTGGACAAGATCATTTTTGTGTTTTACAGACGAAAGAAAATAGTATGGGTTGAAACGACATGAAGTGAGTAAATGATGACCACATTTTCATCATTGGTTTAAAGGGTTAGTTTTAGTTAGCGTGTTAGGGTTAGGGTTAGGGTTAGGTTAGTTAGCGTGTATCAAACTGCCAAAGTCACGCCCCCCAGTGGTGAACCATTGAAATTTTGAAACACTTATGACATAACGAAGCCTCGTTTACTGAAATCACGTGACTTTGGCAGTTTGATACACGCTCCGAACCACTGATTCTAAACAAAAGATTCATAAAGCTTCCAAGCTTCATGAAGCAGTGTTTTGAAATCACCCATCACTAGATATTGTGGAATAAAGTTGCTATTTTGTTTTTTTGGCACACAAAAAGTATTCTTATCGCTTCATAACATTAAGGTTGAACCACTGTAGTCACATGAACTGTTTTAAATACATCTTTAGTAGCTTTCTGGGCATTGAAAGTGTTAATTGTCTTGCTGGCAATGGAGGCCTCACTGAGCCATCGGATTTTATGAAAAATATCTTAATTTTTGCTCCGAACAAAGGTCTTACGGGTGTGGAACAACATGAGAGTGAGTAATTAATGATAGAAATTTCATTTTTGGGTAAACTAACCCTTTAAGTATTCCTAGAAAGCCAACATGGAATGGTATTTACAACCCCCTGTATTTCTGTGACAGGACTTATTTCTAAGTAAAATAAGAAAAGATTTGTGGAAAGTCATTGTTGCATATTAGAATGGAGCTAAAAAATTAAATGAAAAATTGGTGACATGACATCAGTTCAAAAAGGAAAGTCATTCGAAAGGTTTCTGATAAAATATTACAGAGAACACCTTTCATAAGACCAGTAAGAAAAGTAAATATGGCTTCTTTTAATTTCATGTCTGCTTTAGCAAATACTGTTGTTTCATGAAAAAGAGACTGATGAATTGGGAGAGACATTTACCCTTAAGATGCACCTCATTTTGCAATGTAGCTATTTAAATTTGTCTGTAACTTGTTTGGCGAATCCCGCTTTCAATTACGTAGGAGGTTAGGCATTTAAAGACTCAGATTAGGCTGATGTTGATACACAGATGTTAAGGCTGCCGCACTAATTGACAGCTAACTGATGTGGGTGAGAGAGGTGTAGTTAGACACAAAAGAGTTTTGGGAGTATCTGTTTGTCCTTTAGGGCCGATCATTTTCTTTTGCTCTTTCTTTGTTCTTCACATCCCAACACACAGCCCTCGCGCACACACACACACACACACACACACACACACTCTGAAATCGCTGAGGGTCAGAGCCGAATTAGCACCACGAGCCAATTAGCCTCCTCCCACACTCTCTCCTTTACAGATGCTTCTTAAAGCAACACAGAGGCTTCTAATTAAACTCTGAAGAGTGTCTTGTGTTAGGCTGCGTATGTGTGTGAAGTGCGTGTATCTGAGTGGGCGTTGGAGCATAGCGAGCTAGCTTGCCGAAGGAGCAAAATCCTACTCTTCTGAACTCGGCAAAAAGATATGGACTCAAAAAACGCAGACCTTTCTATTGAAGGTCACGCTGGTTTAAATAATTGCAGTGCCCACACATCACCTCAACACCTCAACATCAGTCTAATTGATCTGGCAATTATTCCTAATGACGCTCGAAAATACTTTAAATTAAAGCATATTATACCTGAAAGTTTTATTTCATGTTCTCGTCTTGTGGAAACGTATTTTTTCCCTCAGTGTAAGTATAGAAGAAACAGTTTAGAACTGAGCAAATACCTTTTGAAGACATTGAGAAACAGCTTCAACCAGCTTCTACCATGTTCATGTGACAGATGTCATTTTGAATGACGTTTGCTGCTTTTCGTTGCCGTTATTCTGTGACGTTTTTAGGTGTTCAGGACTTTTGACGTGATAACAGTTGCCGAAATATTAAATATTTCATCTTATATTTTCTTTTTTTTGCTGTACATGCTACTCATCACAAAAAAATGGAAACTATATTATCTATATTATATATATTCTCACAGCTTTATATATAACAAGTATATCCAACATTATACCCACATACATATAGTATACTCATGCAAAGCGAACTATACTATATAGAAAATCTTAATTTGACTGTTTATATTGTCACAAAATGTAAACAATATTATCGCCCAGCTCTAATCTGCTAAATGTGACTATAAGGCATGAAGATATTAAAGTATTATAAACATGAACATCATTATTTTCTCTAAAGCTGCTTTGAAACCATGTGTAGTTTGAAAAACGCTATGTAAATAAAACTGACTTGACTTGAAAAAGGGCAGTATTTTGTATGGGTTAGGGTTATTAAATTATAATGAATTATTAAATGTATTTTGTATTGTATATGTTGATGTATGTATTTTATGTGTAATATTAGGTCAATAAGTTTCAACTGCATTTAACAGAAAACAGCTACTCAGCTAGCTTAGCGGTTAGCAAGTAAAGACTTCCTTACTGCTGGTTGGAAACTGTTGACGCAATGACGACTCTAGATCTATGTTATTGGAAGGAATACCTTAGCAACCACCTAGCAATGTCCTAACCACCCACAACACCTTATCATCGCAGCAGTGAGTTTTGCAATGCTAAACACCACTAACATTTTCTTTTCAAAGACATTTTGAGGGCAAAATCGAGTTTTGTTTCAAACGATTACCCAAGTGACTGTTCATATTCATGTACATGACAATATCATATGTCCTCAGAGTGCAGTAAAATGAAAAGAATATCATTCAAACACACCTGCTTGAGATTTCCTGATAAATAAAAACAAGATGAATATGTAATTAGCATTCAGTATCTTGTGGCTAGTCTCCTATTGTTTCTGTCAGTCTGTACACTTCCACAGTGCTGGTTTTTTTTAATTTTTTTTTTTATTATTATTGTGGATCTCCAGCACTGGTTTTGAGAGCTCTTTCAGAGGGACTACCCTAGCCATCTGTGCCTTTGTGTGTGTGTGTGTGTGTGTGTGTGTCAGCCACACAGACTTTGCTTATTTACCATTCTGTCCATGCACTCTCAACACACACTCTATCTTTCTCTCTCACACCTCTTTTCACTTACATTTGAGCATCTCCATGCTGCTAGCATCTGAGTGATGGCTTCATTCTTCCAGCTCCTCTCTCTCTCCCTCCTCTCTGCACACAAATTATGCTGGAAAAAAGTGTGAGAGCGATGTGTTGGGAGACTAAATATCATTTTCACTGCACTCTTAATTCTTGATAAAAGAGCATGGATTATAATGTTGACAGTGCTTTGTGAAGTGTACTCAGACAACATCAGTTAAGACTTCAGTATGCTATGTAGTGACTGAGCAAAATCATTTAAAACAGCAACCGAACATGACATGAACCCTAATGTTATTGACTGATTAACAGGTAAAATGCAATATTAGTTTTATTTTCTCCCAAAAACACTAAATAACAGCAAACAGCATTTTCTTTAACACCTGGTCAAAACTACACACTGAAAAATGTTTTTTATTAGGTCTTTGTGTGCAGACAAAAGATCATTTTTAGGTCATTTGTTCTAACGTCTATTTTGTGTTGCAGATGCAGATAATGAGAATCCCTGAAATGACCCTGAAGTGTTTTTATGAATAAATATGTACTTAAATGTTACTTAAAAATAACTTGGTATATGATGCAAAAGAAAAAGTGTGTGTGTGTGTGTGTGTGTGTGTGTGTATATATATATATATATATATATATATATATATTATACACACATATGTATGTATACATGGGTCATTGACGAATAAGGTTTTTAAAAGTGTAAAAAAACATAATGGAGATATAATTAATTTTTAAACATATTTTACAAGATGGACAAAATTTCTCACCAAAAAAGTCATTCGGTTTTGGACGGTTAAACTGAATGACCTTCAAAATCTTTAAAATACCTTTATATGTAGCAAAATATAATTAAAACCTTTTGGATTCAATAAAATAAATCTTGTTGTACTATCTTACAAACTTTGGATGTCATATCTTTGTTTTTTATTATTATTAAGGCCTTTGGACAAAAAAAATCACTTGTCACGTTATTGACTATATATGTATGTATGTATGTATGTATGTATATATAAATATATATATATATATATTCCTAAATAAACTAAACTGAAATAAGTTGTAAGTTGAAGCACTAAAATTATTAATTGGAAATAAATTAAAACTAACACTAATAAATACAAAATAAATGAAACCTAAATTACATTTTTTTTTTTTTTAAATGACAAAAGCACATAACAGAATAGCTAATAGCTAATTTAATTAGAATTAACATGAAACCTAAACATATAAAAGCTAATTCAAAATATTAATAAAACTATAATAAAACTAAAATAAAAACTAAAATAACACTGATCTATATAAAATATGCCTCGTCGTTTCTTAGCTTATATTAGAAGTCAGCTAAGTCATTAAAAACATTTTCATCACAAATCACTGTATCTCATTTGTTTCTCTCTGTCAGCAATGACATCTCCGTGGAGAGCGTATGGAGACTTTTGCTGAAGCTTCTTATCAGATTTTTCTCAGTAATCTCACCTGTTTCTCCTTTACAGTTTCACAAGAGATCTCAACAGTATTTATAGCTGTGTTCAGATTTCCCAAGATATGCTATCAAAGGTAAGAGATTTTATTATCAACATTTCTCGTTATTTTTTCCAAAAAGGATGCAGTGCACATAAATTATAGTTGTACTCTTAACTTCTCTTAACGATCATCTCATTTCCATCAATTTTTATTTCTCCCAATGGATTTTAGAGAAAAATCTGAAAAGAATTTGATCTTTGAAATGAAACATCTGAGAATTCCATAAAGTCTCCAATGAAAGAGCAACATCTAAGTAATGAATTTTTCCTCTGAGATTTGAAATGAAAAAGTAATTTAATTTCAGCCCTAATGATTCAGTCATTCAAGCAGAATATTCTTCCCTACCCTTCCTTTATACATACACTCAGTCCATGTTGAAGTTGTCTTAATAATTGATGAACATGATAAGAGTCTGTCGTCAGTTTACACTAAACACTGCTCCATGTACTGAAATATGGTGCAGGGAGGCATTCCTGGAAATCATCCAAGCACAAAAGCCTGGATGAGCTCCAAACGTTCCCCCTCAGTGTGTGTTTGACAAGCAGCAGTCAGCATGTCTCTGAGGGACTCAGATTTATCCTGTGTAATCCACAGACCCCTGCTTTATGGTCTCGCCAGGCCACCATACATTCACAGGAAGTGGTCCTCTTCTACTGTGCTTGCCTCCCTGCATATTGAGTGGCTGCATTAATATATTTTAAAATGGCTCAACGGTTTGAACTGAATAGCTTAGAATGATAATTAGCAATGCTTTCCTTTGGGTAATAAATTAATCTTCTCAGAGATTTTTTACACTTTCTGAAGACAATGTAAGGGTGCTGGATGTTTCGGTCCCGTCCGGAAATCTTCCTCTGCCAAATTTCCTGCCCGACTTCCTGGTCCCATCTCCTTCACTGATTCCATCAACTGCCGTCGTCCTTCTCCTCAACTCTGTCCCCGCCGTTAATAGCTCGGCACGAGGATGAGTATTCCCCTGCGTCACCTCAAGCCTCCAGGCCCATGTCTCCACCTCAGCCTGTCAGCCTGTCGGCTTCACTCCGGCTCTGCACTCCCTCCGGATCAGCCTCAGTCAGTCATTGCTCTGCCTCTGCCACAGACTTCCGGGTCTCCGGCTGCATCTCAACCCTCCACCCCTTCCTCTCCACCGGGCTTCTCCTTCCCTCCGACTTCCCTGTCGTCCTCACTCCCTCCGTCATCGCCCTGGTCTGCCAAACCCCTGTCTCTGTCTCGGTCCCATGAGCATGCAGCTTCACCTTGGATGTCGCCCTGGTCCGTTGGGCTCTTTGCTTCGCCGGATACTCCATGCACCCTGGTACTGCCTCCATTGGTCGGTCTCCGGGTTCCATCTGGGCCTTCAGCCAATGCTCCACCCTGGCTCCTCCCACCGTCAGCTCCACTGTGGTGTCTGTCTCTACCGACTCCTCCTCTTCCCTGCCCATCACCAGCTCCGTGCCATCCAAAGCCCCCTCCCTCAGGTGTACTTGTTACGGCACAAGGACACGCCGTCCAGGAGGGGGGAGTACTGTCACGGTTATGGACTCGTGATTCCTGTTTCTCTGCTCCGTTCAGTTTTGGTTTTCTTGGTTACTGATTATCTCCTTGTTTGTTTTTATGGTTACGTATAATTAACACGTGCCAGTCATTATGTTCATCTTGTATTTAAACTCCCTGTTTTGTTCAGTCCCTTGTCGGTTCTCATTCTTATTTACGTGGTTGTTTACTTCTCCTGAATTTTGTAATAAAGCCTGTTATCTCTGATTCCCTTTGTTGTGCGAAAGGGCCACGAGCGTAGGCCTTTGGTGGAGTACCTGGGGTGGGTGTTGCTGCACAGCGGGTCCTCGATCACCATCTGCGAGGCAGAGAAGGAGCCCGTGCCAGAGCCTACCACATGGGTCGTCTCGGAGTCAACACAAGTGGTCCAGTCCATCTCAAAGCCAGGAGAGGACCACTGCCTTATAGATCTGTGGTCTCGGATCCAGTTCCCTCCCGAGTCCCCACCTTTGACACTTCGCCTTCCATGCGGTCCCGTCCAGCTATCTGGATATTTCAGTCCCGTCCGGAAATCTTCCTCTGCCAAAGTTCCTGCCCGACTTCCTGGTCCCATGTCCATCACTGGTTCCATCAACTCCACTGGTGTCATCCTTCTCCTCGGCTCTGCCCCCACCGCTAACAGCTCGGCATGAGGATGAGGATTCCCCTGCGTCACCTCAAGCCTCCAGGCCCATGTCTCCACCTCAGCCTCTCAGCCCTTCTGCTTCGCTCCGGCTCTGCAATCCCTCCGGAGCAGCCTCAGTCAGTCATCGCTCTGTCTCTGCCACAGACATCCGCGTCTCTGGCTGCATCTCAACCCTCCACCCCTTTGTCTCCACCGGGCTTCTCCTTCCCTCCGACTTCCCTGTCGTCCTCACTCCCTCCGTCATCGCCCTGGTCTGCCAAGCCCCTTTCTCTGCCTCGGTCCCGCGAGCCTGCAGCTCCACCTTGGGCTTCCGGGCCGTGGATGTTGCCCTGGTCCGTTGGGCTCTCTGCTCCGCCGGATACTCCATGCACCCTGGTTCCGCCTTCGTCATTCGGTCGGTAAGTCTCCTTGTTTGTTTCTATGGTTATGTATAATTATCACATGCCAGTCATTATGTTCGTCTTGTATTTAAACTCCCTGTTTTGTTCAGTCCTTTGTCAGTTCTCGTTTCTATTTATGTGGTTTTTATACTTCTCCTAAGTTTTGTAATAAAGACTGTTATCTCTGATTCCCTTCGTCGTGCGATTTATACAACCAACCGTTACAGAAAGTACCATAGTATTCTTTGTTAAATACCCTTGTACATGAATATAGCAATTATTCAGTACTATGATGACTTGGGACAGTAAGAAACTGCAACCTTCCAAAACACTCTACAATCTACGATTTTGTCACATTTTTACCCTTTTTAACATTTTTAGAATAGGAACTGACAAAATTGAATAAACTGAGTTTATCTATCTCTGAGAAAAACAACATCAATTTTCTAGCTCAGAGACTTGTCATGCACACACATAATCAAAGTAAAGAAATGAGGCAGTCGCACTGAAAGAAAGATAATTACTTAAAACAAAGAGCGATCACGCAGTGTGTGTGTAGGCATGGCATCCTGCATGCATTCTGGCTGCGTGGGCGTTGACAAAAGACGCATCACGCATGTGAGTTTCTCTGCCTGTATGTTGGGCTGAACGAGGGACCACAAACGTAGATGAATGCGCGCATCACCATAGCAGTCTGTGTGTGTGTGTGCGTTCATCATGCATGCCTTTCTTGCCATCTGTAACTCCTTCTTGCCATGCCAAAAACACTCAAAGGGACCAGGAGATGACAAGGAAGACAAGCCCACACACATTGCACTTGCACATGGTCACTGCGTCGGCCATCTTGAGTCTTTGTGGGCTCCAGGCACGCTATCAGAGACATGCTATTTTCAGGGTTTTATCTGCCCGCGTGGCATTTAGGTCGCTTCTGTTCCTCCAATATTGAAGTCTGTCTCAGCGTGGACGTAACCTTGGAAAACACTACCCTGGACAACTCACGGCAGAGTTTTGTAACGCTACTTACCATTCTGATCTCGTTTTGTGTGTGTGCTGTACTCCTCTCTCTCTCTCTATCAGAAGGAAGCTGGTTTTATTTGGGTGATGCTGCAGGGATGTCCAGAATATTAACACAAACCTTAGAAGCTGTCAGCCATTAATATGCCAAGCACAGACCTCCCAATTAGTGGAAAACATGGCTTTCTTGCGCTAAGGAGTAGACAGGTTGGCTCAACACCAGTGCAGCTCAGAGTCGAGTTAGACGGGGTGAGCTTCTCGCTTGGAAAAATGATGTTTAGGGAGCTTCAAAGCAGCGGCGTATGAAGCTATCAAACGTACAAAAAATATACCACAACTTTATTGGAGTGTCTGGCATTGAAGATGAAAGGCAGGATAAATTGATTTCTTTATCATGGGAGATGAAGCGTCCAGGCAGATCTCTACACCGCTGAGATGCCCGGCCTGACATAATGTGCAAAAATGACTTGATTAAAAGGCAACATTAATAGACGCATCCACCTTGAGGTCTGTGCATCAAAAGAAATTCTTAACCTTGGTTACAGCCATCTAAAATGAATAATTCATCCAAATTTACTGAATTCACAGAAATGTAAATATCTGTCTGTCATTCTATCCGTCTGTCTATCTGTCCATCTATCTATTTATCTGTCTGTCTGTCTATCTATCTATCTATTTATCTCTCTGTCTGTCAATCTATCTCGATTTGAATTAAAATTAATTTTAATTTTGCTTCCTTGCATTCAAATTCTGCATTCTGTTTTGCTACCTCAATTCAAATTCAGGGATTGAAATATAAATTCTCAATACAATTATATATGGCACCAACCTGTTAAAAATGTTAGTCTGCACGATCTGTGCTCTATATGACTAGTCTTTTGGAATCATACACTATATTTTGTGTGAGAACATATGTAAATATTTCCTAAATTCACATTAATTATTCACTGATAATCTTACGCAAAATTCAAACTCGTTCAGACTGGAAAAAGGTACCTCAACCCATCACACCAGGTTTGACTGCATTGCTTCTCATACAAAATGCACCTTTCAAATATGCGAAACAAGTATTTGAGAGATGAAATGACATGAGTTCAGTTAATAATTACAGATTGCTTCTTTTTAGAAGAACTATCCCTTCAATGTGCAAAAACATCATGATTAAAAGGCACAGTTAATAGACACATCCTCCTTGAGGTCTGTGTGTCAAGTGAACCCTTCACCTCGGTCAAGGCTGTATTAAATTGAATCCTGAACTTGCAGAGAGCAAGGTAGAAAGACTCAAGGCATTTTAAACCTGTCTGACAGTCATTGGACCTCAGATCTAATAATATTCAGCTGTTTCCTTTTATATTTTTACCAACAGAGAGGATTTTAGAGCATTATTTCAGTGGCAACCACTCACAATTTCTTAGTGAGAAGCAAAGAGTCTCCTGTGGAAACATTTCTCCTCACCTGCTACCGAGAGTCATTATGTGCCCCCCACTGATGTACTGTAGACTGCGTCTAAGTCCTCGCAGAAACTCGAGTGCTTGTTTGAAATTGATCAATTTGGCTGAAGTGCTGCTCAGATTAATTCCTGGCCTCTTTAGGTGCACAATATCACAGTGTTATGATACTGTGGTATATCAACTTAAACAGAAAGGGGGTCATTATGTGGCTGGAAAGTTCGTGCTTTTGTCACTTTGACCATGCTTTTTTTTTTTTTTCACACATATGTTGCAGTGCTTAGCTTAAAGAATGTTTATATATATATATAAAAAACGGTTAGTTCCTGTCCTTGATTCTGATTGGTCAATAGCTGTGTTTTATTCACGATAAAACACGGCTATGACCGCTTCACCCAACGGTTCACCCTTAGCAACCACTCTTAGCAACGTAAACTGTTTGTTCTCAATTGATATTGTTCATTGAAGCTTACTGTATTATGTAGAACTAGAAGAGTATTGTGAGAAATAGATCGATTTAGCGAGTTTATTTACTGCATTCAGATTTTCCTTCAGGTCAGTCCTATGTTCATAATAAAACATCTGTTTAAATGTCCGATGTATTATCTTGTCCTTTTAACAGTTAAGGGGTTTTCCCATGACTGACAGCGCTAGTCAAAGCATTTATCAGTTGCGCTTTATTCCGTGTTCACAACAATTCAGTCTTTTCAATGTAAAAGTCTTCGCAACTGACTGACACACTCTTTGCTGCCATCTAATGGCGTAATAATGTAACTTCTGTTGCTGTTCACAGTCAGGGACTATTTTTTCTGGCGGAGGGAAGGCTTTTAGTTAAGTTTATTTCATGAAAGTTGCATTGATACATATTTTTGGCTTTAATATTTGTATAGTGCGGTAACCATTTTATAAAAGCAATAAGGTACTCGAGGCTAGTGCTGTATCATGAATAAGTCACGGCTGATGGAGTTGCAGGTACTCCGCTTCGCGTCATGCCTAACAATGCCCTTCAGCCGTGACTTATTCACGATATAGCATAGCCTCTCATATCTTAATGCTTACATATATATATATATAGTATTATTATTATTATTGCTTTATCTGAGGAACAAACCAAAATTGAACTTGTTATTCACTGCTATTCTTCACCTCCAATGAGCTGCTAACTGCTGAAACCGGATTTGACATTGAATCAGTTCAACAGTGAGTCAGAGATCAGTCAGATTACTGAACGAATCATTCCGAATGAGGTTTTGTGAACCAGAGCAACCAATTCATTGAAAAGATCTGGTGAATCAGACTCTGCTACTTCTCTCATGAACTCTTATGAACTTTCCAAGGACTTATATTTTTGTCTGTTCGTCACACAAAGATATTGTATGGCTTCAAAAGAAACGACTTGTGTATATATATAAAACGTGTGAGTCAAATGGACTACATTTATGATATTTTATGGTTCTTTTTGAAGCTTGAGAGCTTCAGTCCCCATTATTTCTAGTATCATAGAAAAATCCTTTTGTGTTCAACACAAGAAAGAGAATCATATGGGTTTGGAACGACGTGACCTGAGATTTTTGAGCGAAATATTCCTTTAAAGAACCAATATAACAGCTGAGCTCAGGTACTGACTAAATTGCTATGTGCAAAAAAATGCACTTGCCAGTTTTTCAGCATTTCAAAATGCTTGTTTTGAACACAGAAGGTAGGTGTATCGTGGCTCTTCACTTGGTGGCTAATGGCAACAGCAACATTTGTTTAATAGAGACACTTGATAAATCTGGACCTCAGGTCTTTATTTTCATCATACCTCTGAAAACCTTACTTGTGTTTCTATGGTAACCAAGGCTAAACCACTCATTGTTATTGTATTCTTGGATGTTGTTGTTTCAAGTATGCAAGAATTTTTTGTCAAAAGCAGTTCATAATAATAACCCACAAACTCTAGAATGCCAAGTCTGTAAGGTAGATTCAGAAAGGAAATTCATGCATTTTTTGAATTTTTTTCAGTCAGACATTTTTATTTTGAACAAAGAGTCTACCAGAAAGGAACATAGGTCTTTTTACAAAAAATACTATCGCAGTACCAGGGTACAATGACAGTGTCCGGTGGTATTATCATATCTGGTCCTAAATGTAATTAAACATAACTGCTTAAAAAAAGTTTTTTTAGTTTTAGATTGTTATAATCTCCCTGATGCAAACACTTTTTTTAACCTACAATAATTATACAACTTGATTTTAATTTGTATGAATTTCATATAAATAAATAATTGAGCATATTAAATTATTAAAATAATCTTTTTTTTTTTAATCCACTTGGCTTTAAAGTATAAATGGTCACGACGCCTCAAGGCATAAAACTTCACATATTTAGATAAAGATGATCACAAAGTATGTTTGTTGCTTCTCGTATCCCAGTGAGAAAGAGATCGAGTGAGAGTTTAACTATAAAGTATTTATTGCTGCTTCTGTAGATGCCGCACCAGCCTTCATCAGTGGTGTAACTCTCAGTAAAGTTGACTTTTTGGGGTTAGTGCTGCAGGAATCCCTCCGTGACTCCCTGTAAAGGCTGGCCGATGAAGAGAAACATCACATAGCTTTACAGCAGATTAAAGATCCAGCCGTCTCTGTCTGCTCCAGTGCACAGTCCAGCATTCCTGTTTTCAACATGTTGCTTGTGTTCTTATTTTCAAAGTGAAAACAAAATAAAAGGCAAAAGTTTCAGGCGCAATAACTGCAGTCCTTTATCAACTTAGTTTCTGAGTATTTAAAGTCAACAAAGTGACCTTGTTTGTAAGGAATAATGTCTGTTATGCAGCATAGTTCATACATGAACAAGAAATGGTTTAATCTAAATGGTTTAATCTAAATAATTTTATTATCTTAACTGGTAACTGCTTATCCTAAAGGTCTAGTTATTCAAGTAACTAAGTTTTGTTAATATTTATATTTTGTATATTATGTTTATATATTATTTTAAATTATATAAAAATGTTATCTAAAATTTTTTAAACAATATTAATTTATATATATATATATATATATATGTATAGTTCTTTCTGATTCTCAAATCTGATTGGCTGAGAGATGTGCGATAATCTAGTGATAACAGCACTCCTACCTTTTCACCGTTTGTATCACTACACTTGAAGCGACTGTCATGGCGGTCGAGCAAATCCATCATATTTTTCACAAATATTACACTTGTTGTACCACGAGCTGTAGTTTTACGAGTTTTTTAGGCGAGAATGTAGTTGTTTAGACCTGAAATATGTGACTCATATTTAATCATAGCACCTATTTTACAATTTTCTTAGACGTTTTAGGAGATGCGAGCTTCAGGCCGTCAGCGGCCGTTCAGTGCTCGTGTACCCGCCGAGAACAGCTTCATCTCGGCCACTGCTTCAGAGATTTGCCAGTGGCTCTTATAGTGGTTAAACATGAGATATAATTCATTTTGGGTACATAAAACGGGCAGTGTTTTGGTTTTATTAATCTATTACTTGTTCCTGAGCAAATCAAATTGGGCTTTGTTAAATTTAAAGGATTTGTTCACTTTCAAATGAAAATTACCCCAAGCTTCTAAAGTATTTGCCTATTAAAATCCAAACAGCGACTTTTTTTGGCCAGGCAGTGTATATATATATATATATAATTGGCATATTTTTGGAAAATAATTATGGAAAATATGCCATAATTTTGGCATATTTTCTCTCTTTTTTTTTATGCTAAAAACATTTAATTTGTTCGGCCATACTATATAGTAGCTGTAACATCTACAAAATAATTGCAACATGCCAATTTTAATACGAGTTTAACTAGACAATGACGAAAACAGATATTTTACAGTGGTGTACAGTTTTCCAGCCCCCCTACAGTTCATCACTTTGACATGAGAAGACAAGCGTGGCAGCCAGGTTAAAAAAAAAAAAAAAGTGCTTCTCTCTGAATACGTCTGGAGGATGTATAAACGCACTTTGCTGAAAATATATTAAGGAGACGCTCGCCCTATCTTCTCCCTACCCTCGAGGAGGGCTGTAGGTAACAAATCAAACAGGAATCCGAGCCCCAAAACATTCCCTCCTGGAAGCATCGTCTTTCCTCACAATGGTTCCTGCTTATCTCTGCCCAAACACCTGCCATGTTGGGTCCTACTTATCTAGTGATTACAGCTGTAGCCATTTTGCAATGATTCACCGCAAAATTATTTAGAAAATAAATAAACATCCCAAACATTCAGAGACTAGAGCCCCGTTGACTGAACCGCTCTTTGAAGGTTTAGCGAGGGGGTGCGAGGGGGACGTGCTTTATATTAATAGCTCTTTCTCCTTTACACGTATGTTCTCTAAGTAATTACCCTGGCATCGGTAAGAGCACTTCAAGGTGACACAGGTCCTACAGAAGGGGTAGACACACATCTCTCTGATCTTTTTAATGGGGGTGCCTGGCTGATTTGGGCCAGAGATGCTTTTTTTGCCCTGTGAACTTTTAACTATTGACGTTTCTTATATTCCTGACTGCTGGAGTTATCGATCAGGTGGAGACTTCTGCTCACATCGGCTTGATGCAGAGCTTAAAGAACTGCTTTAGTGAAACATACAGCAATTACAGCAACTAAAGAAGCTCGTTCGACATTCTGAGAATGTTTTTCAGATGTGTATCAAACTATAAGTCATTCAGACTTTAACTCCCACTCGATTGCATTCAGTTTCGCAGCTCATCATATTTCTCTTTGAAACGCACTAGAGTGCATCATAACAAAATAATAGTCTTAGTAATCAGTGCAGCACAATTATATTCACAGATGTAGTAAAACTGCATTAAGCTACAATTTCACAAATCCAACTATATTAAATGCCAAATAGAAAATGCCTGTCTCTGAATACTGACACACACTAATAATATTGAACGTGCAGTCCATTCAGTATTAATTCATGTTATGTACAGTAGAAGTCACTACATTGCTTGTATACAATAAACAGGTTAATGAATTACTTGGCTATATATATATATATACACTATATTGCCAAAAGTTTTGGGACGCCTGCCTTTATGTGCACATGAACTTTAATGACATCCCATTCTTAATCCGTAGGGTTTAATATGGAGTTGGCCCACCCTTTGCAGCTATAACAGCCTCAACTCTTCTGGGAAGGCTTTCCACAAGGTTTAGGAGTGTGTTTATGGGAATTTTTGACCATTCTTCTAGAAGCGCATTTGTGAGGTCAGGCAGTGATGTTGGCGAGAAGGCCTGGCTCACAGTCTCCGCTCTAATTCATCTCAAAGGTGTTCTGTCGGGTTGATAGAAATTTTTTGTCACCAAAAAAGTCATTCGGTTTAACCAAAAGTTTGGTTTTACCGAATGACACTTTTGGTTATACCGAATGACGATATTTTCAAACAATGCTAACAGGCTGATATCTAGCTAGCTAGCAAAAGGACAATCAAACATTTTACATTTAGTACAAGTTTTTAAAATATTACATTTTCCATTTTTTATAGCGGTTGTACCGAATGACCTGATAATTCGGGACATGCATATGAGCAAGTGAAAACATTATTGACCTTTGGACAGTTAAACCAAATGACCTTTTGACACTTCAAAATCTTTAAAATACCTTTATATGTAGCAAAATATAATTAAAACCTTTTGGATTCAATAAAAGAGATCTAGTTGTACTATCTTACATACTTTGGATGTCATTTCTTTGTTTTTTATTATTATTAAGGTCTTTGGACAAAAAAAAAAAAAAAAAGACCCGTCATGTCAATAACCCATAAACAGGTTAATGAATTATAATCAGCAAAAGAACTGAATAATAATAATAATAATAATAATATATATATATATATATATATAATATTTATATACATAATATTTATTATCTATATAAATATACATTATATACATGTTATGTATATATATTATTTAATAATAATAATTATATGTATTGTTGTAAATAAGTTGTAATGACAATTATTATAATTACAAAACAATAATAATAATAATAAATTATAATGACTACTATTATTATTTTACTATTATTATTATTTGACTGTTTACGACTGTTGAACATTGGTGTCTTATTTCACTTTTGCTGCCTTAATGCCACTGGCCATGCATTACAGTGATTTCACCATGTGTAAATGGATTTCGGCCCCTATAAACACCCCTTACCCATGGTGAAATCACTTTGTGTGTGATATGAAATGAGAATATATATATTTAGCCTTCTAGTCCCAATTATGGCAAGTTTTGACTTTATACAGGTGATATTATAAAACCATGAACATCCTGAATAAGGATATGTTTAGCTGACGGACCATAACAGAGACATCAGTCAAGGTTCTTGTCCATAATAAGTAACCTATTAAATTTCAATGGCTGTGTCAGCTATTACCGTTCCTCATGTAATATTTATCTAAGTGTCGACTGAGCTGACTGGAGAAGTGCTGGTATTGTGCTGAATGGAAATATGAAGTGCTTTCCTCCAAAACCATTGCGATTTAGTAAGAGCGACAGGTGAAACAGGAAGTAGTCATGATTATGTTCACATGGGATGACTCCAGGGCTGTTTTTATAATTCATACGCTGCCGTGCAATGAAGATCTTCATGTTCTTGGCATATTCCCACATTGGTTGAGAAGATCCACCTCAGTTCTGTCTGACTGCCACTGGTTTCCCTGCTCAGATTTTCCTGAAGTTAACACTGCCCCCCGGTGTTCAAACATCATTACTTGCTTACACATCTGCCCCCCTCCCTATGGATGAAAACCTTTACAGAAAAATCTGATGCTCTGGAAAAAACACCCTGAGACCACAGACACACATTTTAGCAGGAGATAAGATTGCATTTTGGTGTTGCATGCCACGAATCAGCATTTCTGCTTAGGATTTCGCTGGATCAGCTGCGCTCAGATTTGTACTGTGGGAGCCTTCGGTTATCAATTACTTAACAGCGTCGGGAAAGTTTTCCCAAAACATTCCCTCTTGATTGCGACATCATAATCAGAAACGCTGCTTCCACAAAGGGACCAATTAAAAGGCGCTGCTTTGATGCATTAAGCCAGCCGGCGATTAGCGAATCAACATGTAATCTCGAAAACTTCCGCTTGAGCGATTCGTGTTGGTCAGCGAAGTGCCTTCAACTGAGGAAATCTTTTGAAACTCTAATCTTGTCAGGATGAGAGTGGGAAAGGTGTTTAGTGTTTACAGTTTACAGAGACGAATCCGTTTTTCTATAGAGCCACGGCACGAGATAAGCACCATGAGGAATGCAACATGTCGTTTAAAAGTACATAGAGGGCTTAAACTGACATATTGATGTATTACAGGAGGATAAGACAGCAGCTGCTAACTCTTTGCAAGCTACCGCTACAATTCATTTAATGCTAAACACTTTAATTGATGAGTAGGAGTTTCTATTTCAAAGCGCGCCAGAAAATCTTCGCTTGTTAGGAGAATTTAAACATGTTTAGAGTTGATTCAACAGGTGTCTGAGGGGAAATATTCAAGGTTTAGTAGGTTTACCTCAATGTAGGCTTGAAACGCTGGAGTAGTCTTGTGTTTTACTGCAGTGTTTTGGTTCAGTTTATGAGGATGGCTCTAATGAGAGTAAAACCATAGCCACCATCTGTTTCAAATGTGCAAGACTTCTCATCCGCTGGAAATCTCCATGGCTCCCTAGTTAAAACATCACAGGGTAACTGTTAAGGATGTCACATTTGTTCTGGAGAAATGTTTGTGATTTTCATCCCGTGCCAAAGCTTTTAGAGACCACCACTGTGAGGAAGCGTTTGCATATCTCTTCATTTGACACATCTAATTTGGGCTCAATTATCTCGCTCAAGCAAAATGAAACCTAGACGCTCTTTTTTTTCGTTTGCAGGCATCATGGGTAACGAGCTGGACCAAGGGTGCAGGCGAGGATCACATCCAAATATGAGACTCATAAACCAACAACAGCAATTACTGTTTGCATCTTTCATAACGGTCTCATCAGTTCATACTGTATCTATCCTGTGTGTGTGCGTGATTGCTAATTCTTATATTTTTCTTGTGCGTTTGTCATAGTTGATTGTGTGTCTTTGCCAGCGCTCAAATTAGATTCTTGTGCCTGCCTTCAAAATCAATTAATGTTGTCCTGAAACTTTGGAAACTGGAGAAAAACAGACATCAAAGTCAAATGTTAGACGTTGTGATGGATTTTCTCGAATAAAAGTGGAAGTTAAATTGATGCCCAGCGTGAAATCACGAACAATTAACACTTTGATTTAATTAAATCTTCATCCTTTATATTAATGTTTCATTTCAGAGAAGATCAATTATTTCTGTAATGAATCATTAGAGATGTTTGCTAAAGTATTAAACTTTGGTGTAATAACTTGTCTTGCATTGTTTGTGCTATAGACATGTCAATCATACGCACATCGAGGAAGGGACCAGAATATCATAGAGACTTGAGGGGGGTGTTTTGAGTTGAACTAGTTAGCAGCACCCATAGCAATCAACTAATAATTCCCTAGATACCGCTCTACACATTTGCAAGGCATAGCAATGCCCCGGTAACCACCCACAGCACCCTAGAATTGTGACGGTAAGTTTGCACAGGCAAACAATTTAATATTTTACACTTCAGAATTTCAGAACACTAATTTAACACTTCAGAACTACATTACTTATTATTCACAAATTTATTAAGAGGGATAAGTAATTGCATTTCATCTTATTTGTTTTCAACAGCTCTGCCTGATAACTACCCACATTACCGTAGCTTTGTGAGAAGTTTTGCACAAATAAACATAATTTTGTTTTGTTTTGTTTTGCTTTATTTTGCTTTTTGTTTTTTTGCTTTTTTAGTTTTGTTTTGCTTTGTTTTGCTTTGCTTTGCTTTTTGTTTTGTTTTGCTTTGCTTTGCTTTGTTTTTTTGCTTTTTTAGTTTTTTGTTTTGCTTTGTTTTTTGGTTTTTTTTTGCTTTTTTAGTTTTGTTTTGTTGTGTTTTGCTTTGCTTTATTTTGCTTTGCTTTGTTTTGTTGTTTTTTTTTTTTTTTTTTGCTTTTTTAGTTTTGTTTTGCTTTGTTTTGCTTTGCTTTGCTTTGCTTTTTGTTTTGCTTTGCTTTGCTTTGATTTGCTTTGATTTGGTTTGTTTTGTTTTGCTTTGTTTTTTGTTTTGCTTTGTTTTGCTTTGCTTTGCTTTGCTTTGCTTTTTGTTTTGCTTTGCTTTGCTTTTTGTTTTGCTTTGCTTTGCTTGGTTTGGTTTTGCTTTTTGTTTTGCTTTGCTTTACTTTTGCTTTGCTTGGTTTGGTTTTGCTTTTTGTTTTGTTTTGTTTTGCTTTGTTTTGCTTTGCTTTTTGTTTTGCTTTGCTTTGCTTTTTGTTTTGCTTTGCTTTGCTTGGTTTGGTTTTGCTTTTTGTTTTGCTTTGCTTTGCTTTGCTTTTTGTTTTGCTTTGCTTTGCTTTGCTTCTTGGTTTGGTTTTGCTTTTTGTTTTGCTTTGCTTCACTTTTGCTTTGCTTTGTTTGGTTTTGTTAGAATGCTTCTCTCAAGTGTAAGAAAGAGGGATACGTTTATTGGATCTTTTCTTTGTTTTCCACAGTTTTTGCACAGATAATTTTTATTTTATTTTATTACAATGCTTCAGTACATCATTGCTTATTCACAAGTGTAAGAAAGAGGAATAAGTAATTTCAATTCATCTCGTCTTTGTGTTTTCCACAGCTCTGCTTGATAATCACCTACAACACCCTAGAATTGTGATGTTAAGTTTTGCACAGATAAA